>CAVLJG010000009.1:1725573-1829073 GCA_963669975.1 Acanthoscelides obtectus | reverse complement strand
ACAACCTGTCAATGGCGCGCGACGCCAGCGCCTCTGGTGGCGGATTTTGGAAGTTTTGAGACCGAATCCCCATAGACCATCTACTTTCAACCAACGCCGGCAGCGGAGGTAAACAAAACATGTATTTACTAATCGGTTCGAAATAAATCAAAATGGCACACTCGCACAGCAATATCGAACTCGTCGACACGATTTAAATTTATGGTGTGTGTCTCCAAAATGCTACCGCGTTTTCGCGAGTGTATGGAGATCGCTCGCCCAGACGTCGTCATTCGGAGCCACATATTCTGACATACCAATGTGTGGTGATTGGAAAATCCTCACGTATTCTGTCGGTTACATTTTCAACAAACATCATTGAATGTCTGGGCTGGCATAGTGAACGGTTCATTGAAGGTTTTATTTTCCGAATCTGCTGGACTAGACTTCTACGAAACATTTTACCAATGGCGACTACGTACTTATAAGTAAGACTGAGCCGAACTTGAAATGAACGCTGAGTAATTTTTCATTTATATTTTTTACATTTTCGCTACTGTTCCATCACTCATCAGCTTCGTTATTTCAAGCCGAGTCGTTTCCGAAAAAGAGAGTCCCAACGTATTGTTAATACCTATAATATGGGTTGATAATCGCATATCTACAAATCAGTATTGTTGTGCACAAATATATACAGGGTGACTTCGAAGTTGAGTCATTTATTTTAACAGTGAGTAGATCTGATCAAAAGAAATGTTTTTTTCCTTTAACATTTTTCTGGTAAAATTAAATTAACAAAGTTATAGCCCTTTAGAAGTTTGAGTACCGCCCTGTCTCAATAATAATATTATGTGCTCGTGTTTGGCAACAACGGATATAATCCGCCTTATCGGCTCATCGCATCGGAAACAAAAAAGCGAAAGAATTTGAAACGCTTATCACGATGTTTTTACTACAATTTTATTCAGTTGTATTCAGACGATGTGTCAGTCGGTAACGCGTGAGTGTATAGTGGTGTTTGTTGCGTGGCTCAATCGAAATAAAAAATGGCACATGTTTACGAAAATGCTGAACTTGTGAACTTGTGGACATGATTCTTATTTAATCGAGTGCAACCAACCCCTCGTGCCTTTGTTAATGTAGTACAAAGGGCTCGTGAATCAGGTGACTTAAGACCTCACAGGGGAGGGCATGCCGGTGCTCCAAGACCGCACGATCAAATACAAGTCCGCACTGAAATACTTATCGGGAGGATACTTTATAAAACAAGGTAACATTTTTTTTTAATTTTTTTTTTATTTTTACACACATATTTTGGTTTATCTTCCTTCTACAATCATTATCTGAAAATTAATGACTCAACTTCAAAGTATTTCAAGCAAAGGGATGCAGCTTTAATAAAATACAAACACAATAGGACAAATCAGAACTGGACAGAATACACAGAACTGAGAAATTATGCTCTTGCAGCACAACGTAGGGAAAAGGCTGGCAAGCACTTACAAGAAACTAATAATTCATCTTTTTTATATAAGGGTATAAGGAATTTGAACATGCAGACTAAGAAGCGTAACCACATACCTGTTAGTTTACGTAACGCAACGCAGATAAATGATTATTTTTTATCTGTTTTTGAAGATAATACTCAGCTCTGTGCTAGTGAAATAGAATTTTATGATAATAACATACTTGATGAGTCGCTCAAATTTGATCTGGTCATGACCACTGAGGAAGATACCTATACGTTCGCATTTATTTAAAATAAAATCTAATGCCTGTGGGCATGATGGTATTACGCCTAATATGATAAAACTGTGTCTTCCTGTGATTGGCAAATATTTAACGCATTTGATTAATTCTTGTTTGGAACTTCACTATTTTCCCTCTGCATGGAAGCAGTAATTGTTCTCTTGGCAAAAACTAATAACCCTTCAGCTTATTCTGACCTGCACCTAATAAGTTTACTTCCGATTCTATCAAAAATATTGGAAAGGATAGTACATGATCAATTGAAAGAGTACTGCTCTGAGAATAACATAATTCCAAAAAACCAGTCTGACTTCAAAGTAGGGAATACCACCACCACTGCCCTGCTTAAGGTGACTGATGATATTGTTGAGGCTTTGGATCGGGGTCAAGCAGCGGCTCTTGTACTGCTTGACTTCTCCAAGGCTTTCGACACTATCAATCATTCACTTTTGATCTCAAAATGCAAATATACTGGATTTTCTCAAGCATCTATCAAGTTCATTACTAGTTATCTCATGAATCGTATGCATATTCGATATATAAGGATGTGATATCAGGGTCCCTCAAGGCTCTCTTTTAGGACCGCTATTGTTCTCCATTTACATATCAGACATGTGTAAACTGATACGCTCCTCTGAAGTGATGATATGTAAAACTTTTGATCCAGATGACTGTGTAGCAGCTGTTGACGAGTTGAATTGTGACTTAGCCACTATTGTTAGTTTTTCCAAGCATAGCTCCTTAACGATAAATGCCTCTAAATCTAAAGCTGTTCTCTTTGCACCAAAAAACAAAATCATTAATATCAGAAATAACACGACAGTACGCATTAATGACACTTCTTTAGTTTATGAGGATCTTGCAAAAAATTTGGGTGTCTTACTTGACAAGGATTTACGTTTTCGTGAGCATATATCTAAATTAGTAAGAAACTGCTTTGTTGTACTAAAAACATTGTTTGTTAATAGGCATTTCATCAATTTCAAATTCTTTGTGAAAGCCTAGTTCTCTCAAAAATCAACTACTGCCTTATAGTTTTCTATTCTTACTTAGATCAAGTCTCAATTCGCAGACTTCAACTGATTCAAAATTCGTGCTGTCGCCTCATCTACGGTTTAAGAAAATATGACCATCTTTCACACTGTATTCGTAGTTTAAAATGGTTAGATGTTAATAGCTCTTACGAGTATTTTATCTTGAAGTTCATTCATAATTTAATTATCACGGGAACTCCCGAATACCTCTTCAAAAAAATTGTTTTCAGGCAATCTGTTACAGATCGCATGCTCAGGTATGGCAAATTACACTGATCAACAGCCAAAAAATATCCTAAATAAAATCAACAAAATATTACTATTTTTAATGTGCTAAAACCGGAATGAAACTTATTTTTTCAATATTAGTTCAAGTTTTAGAGATACGGAAATTATATGTGTTCCTGCTGTGACAGTGTTAATATACTGTAATCCACAAGAATGCACGTGCTACATTTTTATATTCGGCAAGGAAAGATGATGTAATCGGCATGATTGTGTTACGTTATACATACGTGTACATTATATTGTTTTATATTAGCCATTTTTTCCTCAGTTGGCTGACAGCGTTCATGCAAGATGTCTCGAAAGTGTGTAAACAATCCAGATTAGTTTTGTTACGTGTGTGGTGATGTGACTTTTGCGTCTCAGAGACGGTCTATTACTCCACTAATAACAAAGACATATCAGCTTTATTTCGGTTGTAAGCTAGGTAATGAAGACAAACAGTGGGCACCCCACATCTGCTGTAATACATGTGCTTCAAGTCTGAGGAGCTGGTTAAATGGCAAAAAACGGTCTATGCGCTTTGCTGTCCCAATGGTTTGGAGAGAGCCTACAAATCATATTAATGATTGTTACTTTTGCATGGAACCTTGTGTTGGCAAGCCACAGGTATGTCCAAGAAAAAAAATCGGTTATTAACTACCCAAACATACCATCTGCGATGAGACCTGTGCCTCACAGTGACGAAAATCCTATTCCAAAACCCCCACTTGCGAATCAGAAAATGAATCAGATCATGGCGATCGAGTGATTCGTCAGGAAGAAGATATGCCATCAACGTCAAGAGATCCTGATTTTATACCGAGCACGTCATGCCACCAACCGCACAAAATAACACAGTCAGAATTAAATGATCTTGTAAGAGATTTAGAACTTCCAAAATGTAAGGCAGAGTTACTTGGATCAAGACTGCAGCAGTGGAACTTGTTAGAAGACGATGTTTCGGTATGTGTTTTTCGTAAACGCCACAAAGACTTAGAACAATTTTCAATATGGAGAATAACTTGGTTTTCTGCAGTAACATTAACGGCTTACTGGCGGCTTTAAATATAAACTATAACCCAGAAGAATGGAGATTGTTTATATTCAGTTCAACATTGAGTTTAAAGGCAGTGTTATTGCATATTGGAAATATTTTACCATCTCTTCCTGTAGGGTATGCAGTTCACATGAAAGGATCATATGACAATATGAAGTACCTATTGACATGCATAAAATACGATGAGGACCAATGGCATATTTGTGGCGATTTGAAAGTTGTTGCACTTTTACTTGAGCTGCAGCTAGGCTACACAAAGTTTTGCTGTTTTTTGCGTGAATGGGACAGTCAGGCATAGGCACTTCATTACACCAGACAAAACTGGCCTGTTCGTCAATTCCTAGAGCCAGGTCAAAAAAATGTACAGCATATGCCATTAGTAGATTCGAAAAAAATTTTATTACCTACCACCACTGCATATCAAGTTGGGCCTAATGAAAAACTTTGTCAAGGCATTAGATAGAGATGGGTCAGCTTCTCAATACCTGCGTCAGAAATTTCCAAGACTAAGTGAGGCAATGGTTAAAGAAGGTACTTTTGTTGGGTCACAGATTCGAAATATTTTGAAAGATACACAGTTTGAAAACACTTTAATAGGTATTGAAAAAACTGCTTGGAATGATTTCCGTCTGGTGGTCACTAATTTCTTGGGAAATATAAAAGCTGACAACTATAAAACCCTTGTCAAAAATATGCTGTCATCGTATCAAAAGATGGGCTGTAATATGTATCTTAAGATACATTTCCTACACTCACACCTGGACTTTTTTCCTGACAATTGCGGAGCCGTAAGTGATGAGCAGGGCGAACGTTTTCATCAGGATATTTCAACAATGGAAAAAAGGTACCAGGGAAAGTGGAATCCTTCCATGCTTGCAGACTACTGTTGGACTCTTGGTAGAGATGTTCCAGAAACGATCCATAAAAGAACAGCAAAAAGACAGCGCATATAGTGATTCTTATGAGTATATGAATCTTGTTACTTTTTTTAATATATCCTTAAAAATAAAAAGTTTTTTTTCTAAACCGCAACTAATTTTTTTATTTCATTGTCATTTTTGGATTCAGCGCCCCAAAATTAACAAAGAAGTACACTTTTCCCACAAGATACAATTAAAAAACTAAAATTTGTTGTCCGGTATTATTAGATATTCCACGGCACCGTACGCCTTTATTTACTCGCTCTTTTAGGTACAATTGTGTCAAACTGTATAACGTGCTACCTGATGCATTCAAAAATTCATCTCAAACTAAATTTAAAGTTTGTGTCAAGCAGCATTTGCTATCAAAAATGACTCGTAGTAGTAATTAAGTAGTAGTTTGTAGTTTAGATTAGTAACCGCCAGAAAAATTTTATTTGACGTGTTGCTGAATCTGTTTATATTTTCTATATTATGTCTTGCAATATTTTTGTTTTCCTTTGGTTAGCCACTGTATACAGGGTGTCCGCAAAGTTGGGGTTTTCCTTTCCAGAAACAACTACCCTTGAAATAACAAAGATAATGTGTAGTGAAACGAGGGCGACCAAGTAAAAAAAAATAAAGAAAAAAGTACTCACTCTCCAGTTGACGAGAAGGGCTAAGTACGTCTCTGCCCGAAATCATACCGCTCCAACAGAAAATGAAATCAGCTGATGCGCTACCGAGCAGACGCCGGCGGTGGTGCAGACCAGTAGACCACGAACAGAGGTAACAAATATGACCATCGTGCAGAAACCACATTGATTGTCTTACACTTAATGGCACATCTTCTAACAAGCAAGGCAAAATGTTGCGAAAAAAGTATAGGTATTGCATCCCGTCCAATCGATTTGGGAGAATAAATGGTCCAATGAGCATACCGTACACCATGCCAGCCCAAACATTCACCGAAAATGTTTGTTGAAAATGTGCCCGACGGACAGCGTGCGGATTTTCTACTGACCAAACATGAGTGTTGCGAAAGGTATTCACCCCATTACGCATGAACGTAGATTCGTCTGTCACCAATATGCACTTCAAAAAGTCCGAATTATTATCATGTTGATGCAACAACCACTCACAAAACTGCACTCTTGCTGGAAAATCGTCAGGTTGAAGGGCTTGTACACGTTGGACGTGAAACGGATACAGCCCCTCTTCACGCAACGTTTGCCACACTTTAGTTTTTGATACTTGCACTTCTCTAGCCACGTCTCTAGTGCTTGTTGTTTTTTGAAACGCAATCGATTATACGCGTTCGTTTACCTCTACACGCGTGACCGTAACCGTCGGTTGAAGGTTGCATACTGACCTGACACACTGACCCCGACCCCCGACCCAGTTCTGTCGTCGGGTTGAGCTAGTGTCCTAGTACCAGTCGGGGATATCGCGAGTTGCGGCTACAGGACGGTATTCAGATATTTTTGATGTTGCAGAGCCCTTTATCTCGGTTCCCTTAAGACATTGGTGTATATGGTACTAAGAAAAATTACTTATGTTTTCAATATCTACACGTCGTGTAAAGGAAAACCCCAACTTTGCGGACACCCTGTATATACATGTTAATTACATGTATTTACAGAAAATAATAGGGTTAAGTGGAAGAGTAGCTATTTAGCTAAACTTTGCCCGATATTATGTAACTTTATAAATAAAGACGATTTATTATTATTATTATTATTATATTCCAAACTTACGAATAAGTCTCATGAAACTTGACTCCATCATATGAGTTCATGACACGTTACTGAAACGTATACGTTGAACGAATCTGCTTTACTGGATTTATGCATTGCGTTCGTTAACAGATTGTTAACATCTCATTTTGAACGATAATTATTTTTCAGAACGGGACAGAGCCTGTGGAGCCCTGTATAAGCAACATCCATGGTTTCACGTCCTGTTTCCTGTTCAGTATAGAGACTCAACACACGATCGGTTATGGCGGAAGGGTGACGACAGAAGAATGCCCGGAAGCTATATTCATCATGTGTGTACAGAGTATTACTGGGGTTATGATACAAGCATTCATGGTAAGTCAATGTGAATTCAAATTACTCATTTTCCAAAAACACGACAGCCAGGCTTGTTGACTATACATACGCTCTTCTGTTTTTAGAATATATACAGTGAGATTAAAATTTGACTGACGGTTTGAGTTCAATGTGTACGAGAGAGAAGTGGGTGAAGTTTGTAAATTTTTTGAAACATTTTTTGTCAGATCTCTACACATCACAACATATTGTAGCTTTTTTTGGGTTCTTTAGGGTGTGGATTAAAAACACTCGATTCCACAAGGATAAATGCACTAACTTATTTAAAACACAATACAACTAACTTCAACTTAACTAACTAGAACATTTATGTACACCACTGTTTATGTCTGACTACTCATTTACGAATAATTATGTCGCGCCATTCACTCAACCCTAATCTGCTTCCCTCTCCCGGCCGTCGCCCTATATATTCCCCATCACATTTAAGCATCCCACAAACCGGCGCGAAATATTCGCTTTGGCTGCGAAAATTTCGCGGCGATGAATTCGCGATCAGATTAAAACGCGGCGGTTTACGGACAGGCTCAGACTTGTGCGAAGCGAATGCGATTGTTCCAGCGTTTTTATCGCGGCGTATTTCAGTTCGCCTTTGACCGCGTTTTTGACGCCGTTCTTCAAAAATTCGCAATGGCAAAAACGGAATTATTGATAGAAATAATGAAAAAGTATCCTTGTTTGTATGATTTGTCGAACGATGAATACAGGAATGTGAGAAAGAAAGACAAGATTTGGATGGAAATAGGAAAAGAATTAAATACAAATGGTATGTACCTAATATTTTTTATTAACTTGTTAAATAATTTACACTCTACACAAATGTGAAAACGAACATTCTATATATTGGGCATAGGCATATCAGAATTAAAATAATTTACGAATTTGTCACGAGTAGAAAATGCTAGCCTTGCTGCCCGCCGAGGATCATTTGCTATATCAGTAAAAGCTCCAAGCACGGGTTCTGGGGGATCTAAGAATTGAAAATATTTGTCATCGCCACTTTTACTTCGTAAAAAATTGTGTAAAACACATGCCGTACGTACAATTAGAACAGTAGTATCTACTTTAGTTTCTAATGGCCTGTAAAATATTCGCCATTTTTGAGACAAAATACCAAACGCATTTTCCACGACCCTTCTGGCTCGACAAAGTCTTACATTGTATTTCTCTTTTCTGACGTCTGTTAAAGTCTGCTTATAAGGAAATGGTCTCATAAGGTATGGTTTTAAAGCAAATGCTTCATCACCAATTAAGACGTACGAGCAGATTTCATTTTGTCCAGGGAGAAATCTAGGTGCAGGGACACTCATTAAATTTTGTTCAAATCGTTTTCCCATGTTTGAGGTTTCGAAAATACCCCCATCACTATTTTTTCCGGAACCACCAATATCAACACATATAAATTTATAGTCCGGGCCAACAATGGCCATAAGTACTATTGAATATTTATGTAAATAGCACCAGTAATTGGAGCCACTGTTGTTAGGTCTCTTGATTGTTACATGTTTACCGTCCACGCTGCCAATGCAATTGGGAAATTATTATTATTATTATTATGATAATTGAGATGAGCAGAGTACACAGTACTATAAGCTCATGCAGTAAATATAGTGTACGGACACGTAACACAAATACATCAAATAGAAAAAATAAAAAAAGACAGTTCATAGCTATAAAGTTTGTACACTCATCCAGTTATCATACTGCACTTTGAAGCTATTAACTGAAGTAGCACCAACCACACTTTCAGGTAAACTATTCCAGGTGTTGAATATGCGGTTGGGAAGAAACCACTGTCGGACTGTTGTTTTAAATCCCCATCTATTTTCAAATTCTTCAGCAGATTGTTTCCATATATTCTCTGTTGGTTCTGGTAAATATATATGCTCAATATGTCTGCATATCGCTTCACAGACTTCGGTTACGATTGCACTCACTGTTGTAAAGCCAACTCGAAAGCTATGCCCAATGGTATAGAAGGTGTCACCAGTGGCAAGGAATCTATAAAAAAAATCGTTTTTAGGTGATGAAGTAAAAAAAAGGTGGAAGAATATTAGAGACACATTTCCAAAATATATAAAATCTACCAAACCAAAGACCGGCCAAGCAGTGGGCAACATAAAAAAATGGCAGTGGGCTGACTACATGGAATTTTTCCGTCCTTTTTTGGCATTTGCCAAAACGTCATCTAATGTGAAAGATATTGACGTCATACATTATGAGACTGCCGAATTTAACTCAAATATATATCAGGAAAGGGCTGGAAATGTAGAAACCGAAAATTTGGAAGACCGCGGCCATGGCGAAGATGAAAATGCTGATGTAGATGCAAAAGATGCACAGAACGCCTCGGCAACACAGACAGCACCACCTTCTTCATTGAACACTACAGCAGTGACTACTCCAGGGCACACCTTTCCGCAGACTGCAACTACACCAAAATATAAAACGATCAGAAAACGCTATGAACCACCATCTTCGTCTGTACAACAGCTCATTAATTATTTTGAAGGTAAAAAACCTAAAAAAGAGAACGAGGCCATTGATTCACTTTTCTTGGCACATGCACAGACTGTGAAAACACTTCCCTTAAAGCGTCAAGCCCGAATAAAACTAAAAATAGCCGAATTAATAGCGCACGAAGAATTTGAACATATTGAAGAAATGTCTTCAGCGTCTACCCAGAATTCTGCAAGTATGTATGATAGTAGTATGTCGTCCTTCCCAAGCGGTACTGGGTTTACTCCAATAATATACCCAACAGAGGAGGCAAATTCTGCCTCGAATTATTTAGCAACATTTAATCCTAGTGGCAACATGTAGTCCAATTATTACAATAAAATATTTATTTCACGATCCCTGAAGTTTTCGTATTCGATAAGCCTACTAATTTTAATACATATAATTTTTTTACCTGAGTGTAATAGCAAGTCGTTCTTCTGGCGAAATAGCTTCACGATAATTTGTGTCAGATTTTCGTATTTCATCTTTCACCAAGTTCAATATTTCATCGGAACACTCTGGAGTCATTCTAAAATATACGTAAAAGCGCTGTTCATCCAGCCGAAGTTGTGGCATCAAGGTATGGTATTCCCCAAATTTATTTCGTTCCAAGTTAATATCATGTACCCACTTCCTTCGTTTCCTAAACAAAATTGAAAATATTTGTTTTATGTACTTCGTTAAACTTAATACATACCCAACTATCAAATGGCTATAAAATAAACATAACTTACCGTGCATTTTGTTCCTCTTCCAAAGTAAGAAATAGAAGTGCCTTCCTTCTTCTGAAGACGAGCTCATTGCAAAAGGCAAAAATAAAATGTACGCAACCTGTCGAAGCCTTCACGTTCGCGGAGCGAATAAGACGCTTTGGTATGAATAAAAAGGCGAAAAAGATTGCGAATTTCGCTCTGAATTTCGTTGCGAATACTTCGCCCTGATTATTTCGCGCCGGTTTGTGGGATGCTTTACTTGTTAGTTCGCGAAAGTTCCGGTGAGCCACATAGCGGCAGTCCAGAATCTTCGAGCTCACTTCGCGTCGATCTCAAAGGAGAATTTCTGGCGCGGTTCCCAACAGATGTCGCTGGTAGTACTATTTATTCTTGTTACAATGTAATGGCCAGCGAGATCACGTGACTTGGCGGCTAATGATTTCTTTCGGTGGCGATATATGAGGGCTCGCCTTTACTGTTGCCTCCGTGCAAGAGCTTTAGAGGAGTTGAGACTAAAAATAATAGATGTACAGGGTTTGTCCGGAAAGTAATAGGACTGAGTCGATTTAAAAAAATTTATTGAGCCAATCGTTACAATTCTTTCAAAACTTTCAAAATAATAATAATAATAATAATAATAATCGACTTTATTGGAAACATGCTATACAGATAGACATATGATCCAAAAGGCGGAGTTCACAAAAATAGTGTTCTTCCACTCAACCCCGAAAAATTGACAAAAAAAACAAAGAAAAAGAAAAAATAGAAAGAACAAGAAAAGAAAGGTTTTGTACAAAAAAAGTATACCTACATGCAAGTATCTGAGCGTAAAAAAGCATGGTCATGCATTTCAAACGCATACATAAATACGTACATACATATATAAACTAGCAACAATTTGAGAATACCAAGTTGAACTAATATCAAAAAACTTAATCAAATTAGAAAGAATACTTTGACATAACGTAAGCCTTAGCGTGTTTTTTGAAAAATATCAGCGTAATAGACTTAAGGTCCGAAGGTAACTGATTATATAACTTATAAATACAGTATGAAAAAGATTGTTCATACTGAGAAGTGATGTGACATGGAGGACTTATCAAATTCTTGCTTCTCACATTGACATTATGTGATTCAACCCTCAATTGAACTTTACTACACAAATACTGTGGTACTTGACTCATCATCACTTTATGATATAGTACCAAACAGTGAAGTATTCGGCGCTGAAACATTTTCATCCAATTTACCTCCTTAATTTTGTGACTGATGTGTTCTCCTCTAGCAGTTCCACAAATCAGACGCGTGCATGAATTTTGCATGAGTTGAATTCGATCATTGTCAGCTTTAGTTATACAGGAATGATAAACAACGTCACAATGATTAAACGTAGAAAGGACTAAAGAATCGCACAGAGTACGTTTCCAATTATGGCTCAATATCCTTCTTTGAGCATAAATTAGTTTTAATTTAGGAAATGATGCCCTAATTTTATTTGTGATGTGGCCATGAAAACGGAGGTCATTATCAATTAGGACGCCAAGATTTTTGACACTATAGGGCTCCTTCTGCGTCGATGCAGCGCTGCCAGCGCGATTTCCAATCATTGAAGGCGTCACGGAAGGCATTCTCCGGAATAGCCTTGAGAGCCGCGGTGCACGCTGCTTGGATCCCCTATGTCGTCTCAAAATGCTTGCCTTTCATCGGCCTTTTCAGGCGAGGAAAAAAGTCCGGGGGGCCACATCTGGGCTGTAGGGCGGCTGCTGCGTTGGGATGCCAGCCTTGGTCAGATACTGTTCACAAGAAAGGCGGCGTGAGCCGGGGCGTTGTCGTGGTGCAACTTCCAGTCGGCTGCGATGTCTTGTCGGACCCAAATTACCCTTCGTCTCCTGAGCACTTCCACGTAAAACTTGGCGTTGACGGTTTGTCCGGCAGAAACAAATTCATGGTGGACGATGCCTTTGATGTCAAAAAAGACAATGAGCATCGTTTTCACTTTGGATTTGCTCATTCTTCCCTTTTTTGGGCGAAGAGACGCCGTCGTGTGCCACTCGGAAGATTGCCCCTTTGTCTCGGGATCATACTCAAAGATCCACGACTCGTCACCTATGATTACGTTATTCAAAAATTGGGGGTCACTTTCACATATGTTCAAATTTTCTTGGCACACTTCCACTCGCCGCAATTTCTGGTCGTCATTGAGCACTTTTGGGACCATCTTCGCGCACACCTTGCGTATGTTCAAATGCTGTGTCACAATGTCATGAACCACAGATTTTGGTAAATTTAACATCTGGGCAATTAAACGAATACTTAGTCGACGGTCTGAGTTCAAAACTTTGCGCACACGAGTCACATTATCGGTGTTTGTCGAAGTCGAAGGTCTTCATCAGCGACCTCTTGACGGCCCTCCAAAAAGGCCTGGTGCCACCGAAACACACCACTTCTTGCTAAAGCAACACCTGGGTAAGGCTGCTTAATCATATCAAACGTCTCTGTCGCAGATTTACAGAGTCTAATCGCGTACCTCTGCTCTAACGAACGCTGCATTTTCGGCTTGCGCCACTCACAGAAACGCGTCGCGCGAAAATGCCTGTCCTGACTCTCCAAGTGCTCGGAGTCAACTGACCAGCCGCTCATTCGTTAGCTAGGAACGCCCTCTACCGAATCCAGTCGGTGCGCAGTCATGGCGGAAGAAACTGAGTCCTATTACTTTCCGGACAAACCCTGTATGCCGTTCGGTGACTCCTACCCTGCTAGAAAATGTTTGCGCAGGCTTCTAGGATAGGTTGGGTTACGGTCAAACCCAACAAGCAGATTCGTTAGAACATTTAATTTAATATTTTGTTTACATTTTGATCAGAATCATTTATTGGTTTCACTTTTTATGCAATTTCGTACTTTAATTATTTTTAGCATCAACTTTGATTTCCACCGATGGATGGAGATAAAATCAAAGCGAGTTATTGTATTGTTACTTGTTGGCATTCCCAGATCAGTGGAGTGTTGTCACTCCAGGGCTTCCTAACGCTATGAGGGACGCATGACTGTCACTGTCTATGGCGATCGTTCTATTCGTCATTGTTCGTTAGAGCGGTCCGTGAGACCTTCATTTTTTGTTAAAGTATCGCGTAGGTAGTAGGTCTGTCAGGTCTGGTTGCCCGGATATCGGACGAAGGAAGGAAAGGACAACAGCAAAGAGGGTGAAGTCCGCCAGTTAAAGGAGTGCCTTGCTATTGTTAACTGGTATTCGGTTATTTTAAATAGATACAAAAATTAATTTAGGAATTTGTATGCGTGGCAAAAGTCGTAATTTTGGTTAGTCCTAGAATTGCACGATTTGATGTTGATCACCGTGCGAGCCGCGGTCTTGTGTGCTTGCGAACTTGCTCGACTGTGTGGTCTATTGACTCACTCAAAAGAGGGTTGCTGTGCGATTCCGCTTGACTATAACGTTACCGCGTTATTTGACCTAGTCCCTTAGGTAAGGGATGTCGAGGTCTTGTTTTGGAGACATACCATGGTGCGTTAGTGATGGTTTAAGAGATACTCAGCAGAATTTACCCATTTAATGCAAAGTTCATTCTCTGGAACCTCAGGCGAGGCGCCGCTACGTTTTTCAGTACAATGGCTAGCCTGCGTTTTCGAGTCATTAATTTTGAATAACCACCGATCTGCCCATTCCAATACCTCATCCACCGCACTTTGTAACCTGCCGTAAGCCAGATTCCCAGAATGCGTCTGGGCCACCACTGCAATGTCATCAGCATATAGATAGACTTCACAGAGTCGCTAGGGCAAGGGACATGGACATTATGCGTGAAAAGTAAGTAAAGGATTGGTCCTAGAACCGAACCCTGAGGGACTCCGGCTCTGATGGAACGTAATGTGGAGAAGACATTATTAATTTTGATCCGAACTTGTGATGCCCCTGGTTACTCGCTCCACAAGCCTAACCGCCTGTCACTCCGTACTATGCTCAGACCGAAATCCAAATTGCACGTCATGAATCACATGGTGACCTGACGATAAAGTCGCAGGGTGACATAAAATCACCCTTTCAGCGAGCTTAGATGGAGCAGACAGTCGGCTAATGGGACGACAGTCCTGGGGAAATATCGAACCCACCTTCTTTGAAATCATTATAACTTCCGCAGTCTTGTACGCCTATGGAAAGTACTGGGTCCTAAGCACGGCATTGATAATAGCTATGAGTCAAGGACTTCCGTGAAAGCAGCTTCAGTTCTTGTTAGTGATTTGATCTTCCCAGGCACTTTACGCACCTTGAGGTCTTTAATATGACCTTGAAGCTCTGCTGGTGTGCAATGCGGGATCTCTGGAAATGCCGCAGATATTCTTCAGTTAAATAAACTTCTGAAAAAGAATCTTCCAAGGAAGAATCACTAATGGCGGCGCCGAGATCACTGACGCCTTTGGCCCTAAAATATCTCCTGACGAATCTTACAATTTCTTGCTCCTCGTCGAGATCATTATCAAGATTAGAGTTGTCCATAGCATCAGCAAAAACCTCGACCTTGTCCTTTGTCCTGAAGACTATGGCACCAGGACCGTGGATGTGCGGGAGTTGTTCTCGCCTTCCGTTTCTGAGCGACTTCGCCACTTTCCAGAGAGGAGTACTTGAGTCAAGCATCCCCGCCAGAAAGTCGTTCCATTGCTCATTGAGGAATTCATGGAGAGCATTTCTTACTTCATGAGCAAGATTCGTCGCTCTGCGAATGTCATCAGGATGACAAGACCTGTTCGCTTGCTTAATTGCAGCCTTTTGTAAGAAATTTTCTGACGCATATCTGCAGGGAGATTTTTGAATTCTTGACAAGATTCTAAAATATTGCAGAGTCACAAACCGTGTTCATGAAGTAAAGAATGTTCTTCATGCTTGACGCAAGTGTTCCTCTCTGGAAGGTGACGAAATTAGTCAAAAACGCAAAGCGAGACCAGATCCCGCATATTCACGGTTCTGGGGGCATGCCAAGATCGACTTCCTGAACATCGATCACCCCGCTTCAGAGGTAGTTCTCGTCCTTCCAGTAGCTTGCTGGCTCTCTTTCTGACCACGCATCCTGTCCCTTACATTACTGCTGTCCTGTCCCCCCTGGGTAGCTCAGACTACGGTGTTGTGGAGGTTATGTTTCGGTCAGAACCCGCTGTGGCAGCAGAAACTCGCACAGGCCGCAAAATGTGGCATTATGGACTGGGAGGGGCTCAGAGACTTCTCTTCTGCCTTTTCTTTGAGAGATGTCTGTTTCACTGACGCGGATGCGTCGGCTGCCTGTTCTTCGATAACCAAAATTATCCACGTCGGAATGGAGGAATACATCCCTCATACAGTGAAAGTGCCTAAACCAGGGTCACAGCGCAATGGGAGTCAGTCTTTCTAGGCGCTGGCCAAGCAGATTGAAAAGAAACTCTCACACAGCAGAATTCCACCACTTACGTGTCAGGATGAAACGATTGTATTGGACTCAAAGGCCAAGGCGGAAGTCCTTGCCAAGATCTTTGGACACCATGGACGTCCCCTCCAACCCTATGCGGGAAGTAACATTCAGGTATAAGACCGTAAGACGAGTTCTCTTGTCGCTCGACATCAACAAGGCTTCTGGTGCCTAAATCGCGAGCTTCTGGACTACCTCGAACCTCACACCTTGACTAGCGACAGGCAGTATGGTTTCCCGCACCAGCGATCCACAGGGGGCCTCCTAACTTACGTCACGCGATTGTGGAGTAAACTCATCCAGTCTTACGGTGAGGTTTATGTCGTTGCTCTTGACATCACGAAAGCGTTCGATCCTCTTACATATTAACGACCTGCTTTCCTGCACGATCAACCCAATCCACAGCTTTGCTGAGAACAGTACTCTACGTGCAGGAATTCAGCGTGACAAGCCGATCTCTCCGCTGAGCTGGAAAAAAGAAGACTAGCGACGACTTCCTCTCTGACGAGAGACCTGGAGGTTATCACTGCTCATTGCGGAATACATGGAGAGCATTTCTTACTTTATGGAATATATATGGCGATCATTTTACTACTACCACATACCACCGCATCTCTTACGTAATGCAGGATTGCATACATCTCTACCTGAAATGCATAGGCGTGTCTTCCAGGTGGTATTCTATGCCCAGGATTACACCTGTTCCCCGCTGAGCTTTTGACCCGTATTTGTATCAGGTATTTTTCCCTTGCAGGTTGTCCTTGCGGTGATCCGTTCGATCTCCTATTCTTGTCTGAAATATTGAATTAACCTATTTTACATTTTTTCCTACAGGTTGGTGTCGTGTTTGCGAAGCTCTCCCGTCCAAAGAAACGAACGCAAACACTGCTCTTCTCAAGGCACGCCGTCATCAACCACAGAGATGGAGTTCCGTGTTT
The DNA here is from genome assembly GCA_963669975.1 of Acanthoscelides obtectus. NCBI lineage: Eukaryota > Metazoa > Arthropoda > Insecta > Coleoptera > Chrysomelidae > Acanthoscelides > Acanthoscelides obtectus. The sequence goes on along the minus strand of CAVLJG010000009.1, from coordinate 1,812,368 downwards.
GATGTTCAGGGTTGGGGATATGAGGAAGAGTCACATCATCGAAGCGCACGTTAGAGCGCAGCTCATTAGGCATAAGGTTACGAAGGAGGGAGAACACTTGCCATTCTTCCAGACTGAGTTAAAAGTAAGTACGTTTTTCGCTGTTTAGATCGTTGAAGGGCCAACCTTATATTTTTCTTTTTTTTCAATAGAGGAATGTAGGGATTCACTACCTGACTTGATTCTTGAGCTACTTGAGTTAAAGTCGGGTCAAGCTCAAGTCAAGTATTACCACAGCCGACGTCAACTACGAGCCGTGATGAAAGAAAGGCAACACCGCGCTCGGACGGTATGGTAGTGCTACCTGTGAACGTCGGCCGCCAGCGGCTGTGTGCTCCGTCTCAAAAAATTTTTACCTTGTTTTATAAAGTATCCTCCCGACAAGTATTTCAGTGCGGACCTGTATTTGATCGTGAGGTCTTGGAGCACCGGCATGCCGTCACCTGATTCACGAGCCCGTTGTACTACATTAACAAAGGCACGAGGGGTTGGTTGCACTCGATTGGGAAACCGATCCGCATAAACATGTGCCATTTTTTATTTCGTTTGAGCCACGCAACAGACACCACTATTCACTGACACTGACTGTATACAAATGAATAAAATAATTGTAAAAACATCGTTCCAAATTCTTTCGCTTTTTTGTTTCCGATGCGATGAACCGATACGGCGGATTACATCCGTTGTCGCCAAACACGAGCACATAATATTATTATTGAGACAGGGCGGTACTCAAACTTCCAAAGGGCTATAACTTTGTTACTTTAATTTTACCAGAAAAATGGTAAAGGAAAAAAAACATTTCTTTTGATCAGATCTACTCACTGTTAAAATAAATGACTCAACTTCGAAGTATATGAGTCGCTAATGCAGTTAACCTAATTAAAAGTATTTAGTTTACGTTTTTTGGTGTCAGCACACTGTGTTCCAACAGACCCAGCTTGGAAATGTGGAGTTACCTGTTTGTTTTTTATACATTTACTTTCAGTTTTACTGTTATTTTTCAATTTTACATAATCATTCAAAATTATGTTTGAAAAAATAGACAAAAGCTTAGATAAAATATCTGCATAATTGCGGCCACAGATGCAAGTTAAAGAAAATCCACTGTATATAAAGTCAGACTGAATGCTGAGCAAGGTTAACTGACACAAAATAAATTTTTGATTATTGCTTTTCAAGAAGAACATTTCCAATCTATCTACATTAATAATAGATTCAAAAATGGCATACATATGGTAGAATATGATTGGTGCATAACTGGTTGGAATTGACAGTCCTCCTCTTTGCAAATGATCAAAATAAAACATTTGTTGTTAATGAACCTTCTTCTTTAACTATTAACGATTTGCATATCTCGCAGTTTAGGTTTTTAGAGATAGCGTGTGAAGCATATCCAGATATATAAGTCTTAGTACTATCCTCTATGTCACAATTGGCTAAGTAATTTGTCTCAAATACTTCATTGAATATATCCAAAACTTCAGGATTTTGTTTGGTATCCAAGAAATCAAAATTTTCTTGAGTTTCTAAGCAGTTTTGGACCCTTGTTTTAATTTCTGCTAAAGAAAATGACGATTTCTTTTCATTGAAAATATGCTTCAGCCGTATTTTATTTTCAGCATTTAAAATTTCATCATATGATACATTGTAATTGCAGCCACATAAAAGTCTATAATTGCCAAATCGTTTTTCTAAATTATCAGTGATGAATTTTCCAGGCAATACATACTCAATGTCAAATTGATTAAATGAATATTCAATTATATTAGGTAGAGTCAGCGTGCTTTGATATAGAGCTGTATACGTTTCTGGTGTCAGGTGTCCATTATTATTCTCTAGACCATATCAGGAATTTTTTTAAAAATTGTTCTCTATAATCATATTTATTGGTAATAGGCTTACAAAATTCGTTTCGCTTCAATTCTCCTTTTATTACACTTGTATTACTGACAATATCCCACCAATTCCTGATTATTTCCAAAACGTGTGCAGCATCATTAAACTTTAATTCTTTCATAGCAGCTATTGTTGAGTGATGGAATAAATTATCTACAAAATTTACATTTTGCCTTTCAAATGAATTTGGATGCAATGTTTTATAATTAATTTATATGCTTTCTTAACTACAGCTACTTTTTCCAATTGATATACAGCACGAATGTTTTCAAATTTAGCATACTGAATAATATCATTATTGTCAAAATTAGGATATACAAAAGTTTTGTCTAGGTTTTTCAAATTAATCCAATTATTTCTGATACTCTTGAAAATATGCACATCATAAGTTAAATATATATGTTCTTATCAGGATTATGTGGATTTGGAATAGAATAATTTTCTGATGAATCCTTTGCTAATTTCCTAAACATTGCTCTATTAATTCGGTGATTATCAGTAACAACACAAATAACTTCAAATCCACATTTTTGAACTAAATTTATCACATTTGGTGTCATTTCATCACCTGTTAGATTTGAAACTGGTAGTAATTTGATAATTTCTGTTATGTTTCCAAATGCTGAAGATAGCATGAAGGCTAAAACAGTTTTAGCCATGTCATTTTTATTTGAGGCATACCCAACAATGTTTTGTGAGCGATAGTCCAGCCTAGATGTTATATAAATTTCATCGATCATCAAAATTACAATTTTTTCTCTTGGAGCTAATTTAATTGCTATATTCGAAAGGTAGTGTTCATTATTCCTATTATTTTTTGGAGATATATCCATACTTGAGGAGATATGTTGTAAGTATCGCTTACTTGGCAAAATAAAAAATCTTTTAATTAAATTATATGTTGATGATGAGTGGTTATAAAACGTAAAAGCCATTATTATTGAAAGTGATGCATATCTGTTTTTCCTGTTTTGAATTTGTCTCAGCTGATCAGCAATAAACTCTAGATTTTTTGTGTATGGAAACATAACTAAGTCATTATTAATTATGGAAATCGCTGTGTCAAGTTGTTCCAATCCATGATGCAAACTTCAACAGAGTTTTTGTGTTGGTTCTCAGAAAAATAGAAAAAATACCTTTTTAGCAGGTTTTCTAATTGGGACCATCTGGTAATTTTGAGATCATATGGCAAAACCCACTTCAAGTCACTAAAATAAAGCTTACATCCTTTATGAACAACCTGAACTTCCATCTGACCATCAACTATAATCTGTGTATTCAAAGTTAAGATATCATTTTCAAAATCCAATTTATAAAAATATAGCTTTCCATCAGATAATTTATTATTCCATTTCTGTGAGGCTTTAATTTTTGAAAATGAAGAATGTAATTCTTGAAAGTCTTTGATCTTATCCATATCATCGAAATTCTGGATAGCTTTTTCATGTTTCTCAATTAATTTTTGTTTTCTTTGCATTGGGTCAGTTCTTTTGGGTGCTTCAGTTTTTGAAAGATATGATGGCAAGTTTGGGAAAATGGAGGGAACAGCATTTTCTTTCAATTTTGGATATTTCAAAGGTATTTTGGACTGTTCCATCCGCCAAAACTATATTTTCTGTCCTGATGATATCCAATTCTCTAAAATGACGACTGCACACAGCTGAATATTTTTAAGGTGTCCAATTTTTTCTGGGAATTGCCATAAGCCATTTGTTTTTCAGACTTTCGGTACTTGGGAAGCGAAAAGTTGAAACATAGCTTTCTGTTTTCAAAGCAGAATTATAGTTTGCATTGCATAAAGGAACACAGCAACAACGAGGCATATTGTCTGCGTCAAATACTTGATAAATGAAAAAAGAAAAATACAACCTGAATTTGCATGTTTTCAATAGTTGAAATCCTTAGCGTCCTGAGGCGCGAACAGCCACAGTCACACTTCTTTGTTTATTTTTAAAGCACAGAAGCACTACAACTGGAGTCTATTTCTCATATATTATAGTCACCGATCACTTTGAACACATACACACACTTTGAAGCTTAGAAAACAAGCTTATCTCTTAATTACAGCCTCTGGGATTCCCAAATCACAAATTGAAAAGGTTATGTTTTCTCAGCGTTTTGAGCACGAGTTGCGTCGATGTAGCAAGCAGCGGCGGGAGTAACACTACCACCTACGTTGCCAGATTTCTTTGTTCACGGCTCGTAGTTGACGTCGGCTGTGGTATTATTACATATTAGCAATCTGATATCAACTCAAGTAGTTTTTACGTCTGTCCATCAAGTACATGAAAATTCGAGTAGTCTTGATATATTTCTAGATAATTTTTGTAATACAAATAAAAGATAATACAGGGTTATCCAAATTAAGTGTCCACCATTAGTAACTTTGTTATTAGTGAAAATACAAAGTTGTTTGAATTAGCAAACTAGTAGCATTTTTAACGCTGGTAAAAACGAGAAATAAAAAAAAACAATTGAGAGTCGTTATTTTGATTTTTTTCAGTAAAATAACATTTTTTTAAATGGAAACCCCTGTATATTATATTTTTTTCTGTTAAAGCATCAAATTTTAAACAAAAAAGCTTACAATAACTTTTCTCCTAGGTTACAAATTGTTGAAGTTATGGCCTCCAATCTGAAACAATTAAATTGTATCGACAAACTTTATTTTCAACATCAACTTATAATCTTACAAAATACAATAACAATTTTTTTTAAAGAAGATTCTCGAAAACACCACCTTGTTCTTCAATACATTTTTGGGCACGTTTTTCAACTGCTCGAACTGTCTTAAGTATGGTCCTACCATCTATCTGGGTTATCTTTACACTAATGTTTGACATTATTTGATTTTATCATTGTTTTCCAAAGCCTTCTAGTTGCGAGTATGTCCAGTTTAACAATTTGTCGCTTATCTTAATGCTGTCAAATCGCGAACGCCATGTTGTTTTCATAGCCGTCTTAATATTATAATACTGCAAATAATTAAAAATATTTATCGTTATTTTGACTTTATTTTTGACTTTAGCGGAAAAGTCATTATGAACTTTTTTGTTTAAAATTTGATGCTTTAACAGAAAAAAATATAATATACAGGGGTTTCCATTTAAAAAAATGTTATTTTACTGAAAAAAATCAAAATAACGACTCTCAATTGTTTTTTTTATTTCTCATTTTTACCAGCGTTAAAAATGCTACTAGTTTGCTAATTCAAACAACTTTGTATTTTCACTAATAACAAAGTTACTAATGGTGGACACTTAATTTGGATAACCCTGTATATGCACTAAAATACAAAATACGGCCCATCGATTGTAACGGGTGATTTTTTAAGAGGTATAGGATTTGATTTAAAAAAAAAACACAAAAAATTTGAAAAAACAATTATATCTTTATTTGAGTCGATAGAACGGTCGATATAATTTAATGTTTAAAGATTATTTCATGTAAAAGTTGGCCGCGGCTCCGCTTTAGATGGCCCATGCGCAGGGTCCAATTTTGGCACACTCTCTCCAACATATCGGCCGGTATCTCACGAATAAATGCTTCAATATTGGCTTCCAGTGCGTCAATCGTTGCTGGTTTATCCCTGTAGACATTAGCCTCAACATGGCCCCACAAGAAATAGTCCAACGGCGTTGAATCACACGATCTACGCGGCCAGGTGACGGGCCCCAAACGTGAGATAAACTGTTCCCCGAACTCGCCTCTCAATAGGGCCATTGTTTCGTATGCGGTGTGGCATGTGGCACCGTCTTGTTGAAACCACATGTCAGCCAAGTCCAGCTCTTCCATTTTGGGCAAAAAAAAGTTTGTTATCATCGCACGGTAGCGCTCGCCATTCACAGTTACGTTCCGGCCATTGTTGTCTTTGAAGAAGTACGGCCCGATGATGCCACCGGCCCATAATCGACACCAAACAGTGATTTTTTCGGGATGCATTGGTAGCTCTTGCAATGATTCTGGCTGGTATTCAGTCCAGATGCGGCAATTTTTCTTGTTAACGTACCCATTCAACCAGAAATGAGCTTCGTCGCTGAACACGGATCTTCCTCCAAGTTTACCATCGCCCATTCACCAAATGGGAAACGTAGTGGGAGGTCGTGTGGCTTCAATTCTTGCACCAGCTGTATCTTATAAGGTTTTACACCCAAATCCTGTCGCAAAATTTTCCACGTAGTGGCCCAATTGCTGCGAACGGCGGCGAATCGACATTTCACGGTCATCACTAACACTGGCGGATACAGCCGCAATATTTTCTTCAGTCCTCACTCTACGTCTGCGTGTTGGTGGTTTATTGTCCAATAACGTAAACTGGGTTCGAAATTTAGTCACAAGCTTCCGAATAGCTCCCTCAGTAGGCCGACCAAATTGCCCATAAATTGGAAGCAGTGCTCGATGCACTCTCTTAACCGAGCGTGAATTTTGATAGTAAAATTCAATAATTTGCAAGCGTTGCTCGTTCGTAAGTCGATTCATGGTTAAATTATAGACCAAACTGAACAAGTTTGACAATGACACAAGACACGATTCACGCGTCATCTGTCAAAAACAGTGTTGCCAAAAAGATACTAGCAAAAAAATCACCCATTACAAACATATAACACTGAAGTACTTTAGTAGAACAAATATGTAACTAAAGTACAAAGTAGTTTAAAATTTGCCTCAGGTCAAGTATAACAGTAAAAAACAAGTCCAATCAAGCAATAACGTGTCAAGTTATCTTAATGTCAAGTAGTTTATAAAAATATCAAGCTATTTGACTTGATGAATCCCTAGAGGAATGTAATATATGCTTTATTTTAATGATCACTTAAGTAAATAAACATAACGACGATATAATGATAAACACTGGGTGGTTCGTAATGAATGCAACAAACCCACTATTAAATGCCTTAGTGAGGCGTCGCAGGGGATATTGACGTTTAGTTTTTAAAATTGTTTTTTCTTCATATTAGCTCTCGCTGTTTTTGTGATATCAACATCAAATTGAAAAAGGTTGGTTTCTGAGGTAAAGCATAGCATATTGTATCGCATTTTTCAACACCGTATGTACCAAAATTTGTAGAGGGTACTAGTTACACCTTATAAAATATTCCTTTTTTTTTGCCGATACTTTTTTGTGATTACCGTTCCGTTGTGTTTTAATAACGTCGCATGTACCTTCTTCTCAACAGAATGTCTGGAGGTGTATTCTTAATACTTTTCGTCTGATTGTTTCATTGTGTATATAGAGATGACGGAAAAATATTTGTTTTTGGTCAATGGGATGGGCTAGACATTAATGATACGGTACCACAAGCCACAGAGCCACACAATCGACATATTGAAATTAACATTCGGTGAATGTGTTATATCGAGAAATGGTCCTGTCGAATGTCCGCCTAGATCGTGTGATTTAATACCTCTAGACTTTTTTTGTGGGGCTACATTAAATCATTGGTCTATGCTAACAAGCCAATACAGGGTGACGTCGAAGTTGAGTCATTTATTTTAACAGTGAGTAGATCTGATCAAAAGAAATGTCTTTTTCCTTTACCATTTTTCTGGTAAAATTAAAGTAACAAAGTTATAGCCCTTTGGAAGTTTGAGTACCGCCCTGTCTCAATAATAATATTATGTGCTCGTGTTTGGCAACAACGGATATAATCCGCCTTATCGGTTCATCGCATCGGAAACAAAAAAGCGAAAGAATTTGGAACGATGCTTTTACAATTATTCTATTCAGTTGTATACAGTCAGTGTCAGTCGGTAACGCGTGAGTGAATAGTGGTGTCTGTTGCGTGGCTCAAACGAAATTAAAAATGGCACATGTTTACGAAAATGCTGAACTTGTGGACATGATTCTTATTTACGCGGAATCACGGATTTATGCGGATCGGTTTCCCAATCGAGTGCAACCAACCCCTCGTGCCTTTGTTAATGTAGTACAAAGGGCTCGTGAATCAGGTGACTTAAGACCTCACAGGGGAGGGCATGCCGGTGCTCTAAGACCGCACGATCAAATACAGGTCCGCACTGAAATACTTGTCGGGAGGATACTTTATAAAACAAGGTAACATTTTTTTTTAATTTTTTTTTTATTTTTATCTTCCTTCTACAATCATTATCTGAAAATTAATGACTCAACTTCAAAGTCACTCTGTATTGAACAAGAGGTAGCGGCCGTTTCTGTCGAAATGTGTGGCCGAATCATTGAAAATTGGGTTCAACGAATCGATCGATGCGAACATGCTCGTGGTGGACATATGAACGAGGTCGAATTTATATGTGTCAATACACCCGAAAATTTGACTGTGTCTATGATATTGACGTTATGGTGACAAACTTATTACCATTGACTGCGTCTTTGAAGCGTTAAGTGTCAGTTTATTTGCTGAATTCATTATGTAGTCAATATTCACAGAGAAATGTAAAGGGTTGTCCAATAGGGACGCAGGAAAGTAAACGTCAATTTGACATAGACGCCATCTTTGTTTTCTGTCACCGACATGGCATTTTGTTAGTTGAATGTTTACCATTGATCGCTATGGAGTCGTATTCGATTGAAGACCGCATTAAAGTTATTCAAGAGCACTACAAAAATGGTGCAAAAATAAAAAACACCTTTCGCGCGCTTCGTGAACATTTTGGTCGCAACAACCGCCCAAGCGAAACAACCATCGGTCGTCTGGTGCGTAAATTCGAGGCAACAGGTTCTGTGGCAAATCTGCCAGGCTCTGGCCGGCCAAGGAGCGTTCGCACACCGGAAAATATTGCTGTTGTGAAGGAGAGTGTGAGAGACGATCCGAAACAATCAACAACGCGTCGATCCCAAGAATTGGGCATTTCGAGAACCAGTTTGCTCCGCATTCTCCACAAGGATTTGAATGTACACGCCTACAAGGTCCAATTGACGCAAGAGCTGCGTCGGGCCGACCATTTTTCGCGCCGAACGTTCTCAGATTGGCTCCTTGAACACCGCCAAATTGATCAAAAATCATGTTCAGCGACGAAGCGCATTTCACTTTGAATGGGACGGTAAACAAGCAAAACTGCCGCATCTGGGCGAACGAAAATCCCTGTGTGTATCAAGAGCAGGCGATGCATCCTCAAAAAGTGACTGTGTGGTGTGCATTGTGGTCAAAAGGCATCATCGGACCTTACTTTTTCGAAAATGCGGCCGGGGACGCCGTTACCGTCAATTCTGAGCGATATCACGTGATGATAGAGGACTATTTTTTGCCGCAACTTGAAGGAATGGATATGGACGATGTTTATTTCCAACAAGACGGTGCAACATGCCACACAACCAACGTCAATATCCATCGATTGCAGTCCTTCTTCGGTGATCGCGTGATTTCGCGCAGAGGAAATGTGCCATGGCCACCAAGATCGTGCGATTTGACTCCCTTGGACTTTTTTTTATGGGGATATTTGAAAAGCAAAGTCTGCGTCAACAAACCAGCCACCCTCCAAGAACTCAAAAACAACATCATTGCCGAGATAAATGCCATAGAACCGACCATGTTGCAAAATGTCATTGAAAATTTCGACCATCGCGTGGACGTCTGTAAATCCAGTCGTGGTGAACATTTGAGCGATATTATTTTTCATACATAAATGGTATAAATGAACCTTCAAAATAAAGTACACAACTTGATTTGAATATCAATCTTTCTTGTTTTTATATGCGTTTACTTTCCTGCATCCGTTTTGGACAACCCCATATATCAATCGATTTGCTACTACCGAGCGTTGTTGTGTCATCGGCAAACAGTATAAGGTTTTTGTTTGTATTACAGTTAGCAAGATGATTTATGTATATTAGGAATACAAAGTTTGAAGAACCCTGTGGGACGCCACATGAAACTGTCATTATAGTACTATTCGTCATTATTCGTCAGAGCGGTCCGGTGGACCTTTGCTCTTAGTTAAAAGTGTCGTCGGTCTGTTAGTCTGTCAGGTCTAGCTACCCAGATACCAAACATGTTTAAGGGGAAAAGGGAAAGAAGGAAATTAAGGAAGGAACAAATAGAGTAAAGAAAGAAGTAAATTATTTAAAATAGTTTAAGCATTATTGCTTTGACTACTCGAATTATTTTGTAGCTCCAAACAATAATTTTGATCGGTTTTGTATACTGAAGTAATTTTGGCTGGTCTGAATTTACAATTTAATCACAGTGCGAGGCGCGGCCTGGAATGTTAGCGAACTTGCTCGACTGTGTAGTCTACTGAATCACGCAACAGAGGGTTGCTGTGCGATTCAATTGATTATAACGCCGCTGCGCCTGTTGTTTTACATAATCCCTTAGATATAGGATATCAAGATCTCTGTGAATGGTCTCATTTGACACGTACCAAGGGGCGTTAGTAATTTTGCGTAAGGTTCTGTTTTGCAGGACTTGTAGTCTCTTCGTGTGCGTCTTGGCAAGAAAACGCGCACGCGTAGGTGATTGCGGGTCTTATGACCATTTTATACAACCGAATCTTGTTGATCAAACTTAATTTTGAATTTCTGCACAACAAACGATAAAGCTGCCGAAAGGTAATTTGGAATTTTGTTTTCAAAATATCAGTATGTTCTGCCAGGTCAACCCCTTGTCAATGATGACTCCAAGATACGTGACAGATTGCTCCCATGGTATACGAGTTTTATTCACTGATATCTCTGAGGGGGCACCGCGACGTTTTCGAAGTATTAATTTTGATCAACCACCGATCCGCCCACTCCAATACTTCCTCCACCGCACTCTGCAAGCCTGTCGTAAACCAGGTTACCAGAGCAAGTCGGGGCTAGCAGTGCAGTGTCGTCAGCATAGAGATAGACTTCACAGTTGCTAGGGCAAATGACGTCATGTATATAAAGTGAATTAAGGATTGGACCTAAGACCGAACCTTGAGGAACACCGGCTCTTACGGGCCGTGTTGTTGACAACACATTGTTAACTTTGATCCGGAACTTCCTTCCTTCTAGAAAAGATTTCAATAGTTTCAGTAGCCAAAATGGAAAACCCTTTTGGATGAGCTTATACAAAAGGCCTATGTGCCACACCTAGTCAAATGCCTTTGATACATCTAAAAGCAAGATACCAGTACCTTTGTTCAGGGTGAACCCCCTGGTTACATGCTCCACCAGTCTAACTGCCTGTAGCTCCGTACTATGCTCAGACCGAAAGCCGAATTGCACGTCAGAAATCACATGGTGATCTTACGAGAAATTCTCAAGGTGACGATGAATCACCTTTTCAGAGAGCTTAGAGGGAGCTGACAGCAGACTAATGGGACGTTAATTCTGAGGGAATATCGAACCAGTCTTTTTTGGGATCATGATGACTACAGCGATCTTCCACGCCTTAGGAAACTAATGAGTTCTGAGCATTGCATTGATTATTGCCACCAGATAAGTCAAAGCCTTGAGCGAGAGCAACTTCAGTGCTTGGTTGGTGATTTGATCTTCTCCTGGTGCTTTACGCACCTTTAGGTCCTTAATGTGCTTTAATCACCTTTTCAGCGAGCTTAGAAGGAGCTGACAGCAGACTAATGGAACGGTAAACCTGCGGGAATATCGAACCTGTCTTCTTTGGGATCATGATGACTTCAGCGATCTTCCACGCCTTAGGAAACTAATGAGTTCTGAGCATTGCATTGATTATTGCCACCAGATAAGTCAAAGCCTTGAACAAAAGCAACTTCAGTGCTTTGTTGGTGATTTGATCCTCTCCTGGTGCTTTACGCACCTTTAGGTCCTTAATGTGGCCTTGGAGCTCTGCTGGTGAGCAAAACGAAATCTCGTGATGTACTATGCTGAGATTCATTTGAAGAGTCTTCCGTAGAAGAATCTTCTGAAAAGGAGTCACCGATGTTACCACTGATGTTGATATCGCCATTTGCTCTGACAGATCTTCCAATTTGGCGTTCCTCGTCCAGATCATAATTGGGAGAGAACTGCCTTTTCATGACGTCAGCAAAAACCTCCACATTATCCTCTGTCCTGAAAACTATGCCTCCAGGAGCATGGATATATGGTAGTGGTTCTTGCCTTCCGTTTCTGAGCGATTTTGCCACTTTCCAGAGAGGAATACTTGATTCAATCACCCCGCCAGAAAGTCGCTCCACCGCTCATTGCGGAATTCATGGAGTGCATTTCTCACTTCATGGACGAGATTCGTCGCTCTACGAATGTCATCAGGATGACAAGACCTTTTTGCTTGCTTAATCGCAGAAATTTTCCGACGAATGTCATCAGGGAGAAAAGGTCTACCGTGACGCTGCATCGGAAGCACAGCAGCACGCTGTAGAGCTTAGTGAACGAAACTTGTCCACTCCGATTGAGCAGCATCAATTCCGTTCTCATCATGTATGATCGGGACGCTGGGAAGCCCTTTGAGAAATGACTTGTATAGTTCCCAATCAACTCTTTTCCTTAGAGGGGTTTCCTCCTGCCCATTACCTACCTTCAGAACAACAGGTAGATGGTCAGTAGAGATGTCATACAAGATCCTAGAAGCAATACTGAACCTACGGTTTTTAGATATTGCAAAGTCTATAACATCCGGTGCCTGAAGGTCATTGAAAGGATGGTGTGTCGGCTCTTCGGTGCTGTGAATAAGATACCCGATTCGCATCACATGGTTGTCATTGTAGTGGAGGTGGCGTTGTTAAAGGTTACAAGCTGCTGTCTGTTGCTCGATTAAGATGACCAGAGCCTAATGCTACTACTATGGAACTTGTAACGCGACAATTTTTTGATAAGAATGTCATGTTGGACACACTCGAAGGCCTTAGTAAGGTCAAATAAAGTAGTAGTAGTAGTAGTAGTAGAAAGATTTATTTAGCACATTTGGCTACATAAACAGAATAATTGTAAACAACTTAGAACTAGTAAATTCAAGCCATATGGTGTATGATGTAAATGCTGGGCAACCTATAATTGTAGATTTAACAAGTGATTTCTCAATTTTACTTTAAATTTTGTCAAAGTTTTCTGGTCTTTCTATCTCCGAGTATAATTTATTATATTCAATCAACCCTTGACGGAATACAGATTTGTAGCATATGTTATACTTTTTGGTCATTAAATGGAAGTCATCTTTATTTCTGGTATTATGTAAATGATGGTCGACATTTGATGATGTTAAATTAGTTAGACTTGATGGAAATATATTATTTTTTACTTTATAAATGAATATCATTACAAGATATTTGATAAAATTTTTTACATTGAGCCATTTTAATTTGCTAAGCATTTGCCTAATTGGAGTATATTTATCTTTATTTAGTATTATTCTCATGCACTTATTTTGTAAAATTTGCAGTCTTTCAAAAATGGAATTATTTGCTAAATATAGAATAGTCGAACAGTACAAGAAATTTGGAAGAATGATGGTATTATAGATAATTTTTCTGCTATATGAAGTCAGACATCCAGAAACTCTCGATAAATATCCCACTTTACTACTAATCTTATTTATCACTTTTTCATAATGAATATCAAAAATTAATCGAGACTCAACAAAAAACCCCAGGTATTTAAAATTTTCTACGAATTCAATATCTTCACCATCAATATTCAGTTGAACATTTGTACGTTGCTTTTTTCCGATTAACAAGGCTTTACTTGCATTTAATTTTAGTCTATTAGATGCTAACCATTTTGAGACAAGCTTCAAGTCTTCATTTATATAAGAGATACCAGACTGAATATTTTTAGTGCTTATATAAATCATAGTGTCATCGGCGAAAATCTGAATTTTGCTTTTTATGACTATGGCAGGTAAATCATTTATGTGTAAAATAAAAAGAAGTGGTCCCAGGATACTGCCCTGTGGAACACCCAATGTATTTTCAATTTTTGATGAAATAGTGACATTAACTTTTGTAACTTGCATCCTTTTAGACAAATAATTTCTAAACCAATCTAAAACACTTCCTGTTATACCATATGCCTTCAATTTACCTAACAAAATATCTCTATCAATCGTTTCAAATGCCCTCTTCAAATCCAAAAATACTGCTATGACAACTTCTTCTCTCTTCTCTCAGTTACCAACTGGAAAGCCGTTTCTGTGGAATATTTTTTTCGAAAGCCTGCTTGCACCTCCACTAAACTTTTGTTTTCTTCTATAAACTGCATTAATTGGTCATGCACTATGGACTTTAAAAATTTTTCAATGTCTGGTAATACATTTACTGGTCTCATATTGCTACATCTTTTAGAATTTTTTATTTTGGAACTGGTGTTATTGTAGAGCATTTCAAATTTTCAGGAAAAGAACTGCTTCTCAGTGAACAATTGATCCAATTTAATACAGGATATCCCAAAATTTCGAAATAGTTTTTCAGCACGTTTTAGTAGTGATTTCGGCACAGTTGTTATTCGATTTTAAACTGTTTACTTTTTTTCTTAGATAATTCAATGATACGCTGTGAAATTTTGAAAGTGTATGCAACATTTCCCCCTGGAAACTGATTTTCATATAGTCAGGTGCAGCATTGGCAGTACCCACAATATCAACAACACTTTCCACAAAATATTCATTTAGTTTGTTTGCAATCACCAAAGAATTTGTTTCGGTACCGTTTTCGAATTGAACTTGATTTACACAATCATGCGGCTCCGAATTGATCAGTCTTTTTAAAGTCTTCCACATCTTTACACTGTCGCACTTGTTATTATCGATTTGTTTATCGTAGAATTTCCTTTTTTCTTCTCTAATTACATATACACATTTATTCCTAAGAGTTTTATATACCTCCCAATCATCATTTGATTTTACATTTATTGTATTGTTTGTCTCTCAAATTTTGAGCTGCCTTAATATTCTTGTTATACCAGGGTGTATTTTTTGTCGAGGAAATCACTTTTTTATCAGTTGCAAGATCTAAACAAGTTTTTATATTTCCTATTATGTTGTCATATATTTTTTCCATATTCTCACCAAAATTCCAATAGCAGCCAGCAAGTTCTCGTTCAAGTTTTTCGTACTTGATAGTATTTACGATTTTCTTAATTTTTGTATAAGAAGAATGCCCTACTAAGGGCAGCATTGTCCAACTGTGATCGCTAACTTTAGGTGTATGTACAGCTTTAATCCCTGCACATTCGAAATTTACAATAACAAGATCTAACAAAGTCTCTGATAATGATGTTATTCTGGTACTTACTTCAATTTTTTGTTTGAACCCTTAGTTGTTTATGGTTTCTTTCAATTTTCTTGTTTTCATGCTTTTACCATAATAATTTAAATTAAAATCACCTAAAAGTATTATATTGTTTCTAAAATTCCACATTTCTTCGCATTTTTCTTCAAAAAACGTTAAAAATGCATCCGCATCACTGTTTGGTGAACGGTAAAAAGTACAAAGATCATAACGTTTCCCAAATAATTTGAACTGTATATGTGCATACCAGTATGCATAGTCTAAAGTGGTACAATCGAATAATGTGATCTGTATTTTGTGGTAAACATAAATCACTACACCTCCAGTATGTCTGGAGTTGGAGTTGCATCTGTAGGTTTTATAATTAGTAATTTCTAATTCACCATCAGTGATGTCTTCTGTAGCATGTGTTTCGGTAAGACATAATACAAGTGGTTTTCTCCATCTTAAAAACTGTTGAACTTCATCTATATTATTCAGGACTCCTTGTATGTTTAAACGGTATATTCATCACTTGCAGATTTAGCCACGTCAAAGTAGCTAAGCAATGAGCAAAAATGCACAAACAGTGCATCTTCTGGGGAAAAAATATTGATAATATTGTTTTTTTAGTCACACGCCATGAATTAATCAGATAAAAAGGATTTGGAATACTGTTCCAAACACGTAATTGAAAAAAGGGACATTCGACCTTAGAACGTTGCTGTTTTTCTTGTTTTAGCTCTAATGTGGCAGTTTTTATATTGAACAAAAGTTGTTTCAGGTAGGGGGTGATGGAGAGGAAGACAAGATCTTCTTCATTTGGCCAACGACAATCGTCCACAAGATAGATAGCAAATCGCCGTTGTACAATATGTCGGCTAACAATCTACTCAGGGAGCGGTTCGAAATCGTAGTTATATTAGGTATGTATGCAAAAGTAAATTAGCTCAATGTTTTTTCTCATATTTTTGAAATACTGTTCAATACCTGGACTTTTGATGATGGCTCACCCCTATACCTTTTTTATTATTGAAGATAGAAAAACGAAATTTGTGGGTTGCGTATTACAGATGAAGTTGACCGGAAACGACTCCAACTTTCGATTTTTAAATAGGACACCCTATATATTTTTACTTACTTCGATCGTGAATGACATCCTGAACTCAACAACGCTTCACTTGTCAATCCTTGACAAATAAAGTCATTTTTATTTCAATTTTTATCTAGAATGCCTGGATCCTGTAAATCGCTTCATTTTTGATCAAATAACACGGGAAAATACGATTTTGGAGCGAACGACCTTACAGTTGTTTTAAGGATTTTCTAAAAGTTACAAACACTGATTTTTTCTGCTTACTTGATTTTTTCAAAAAGAAAGTAGCGGCTCGCCGGCTTTTTCTAAGAGACCATTTTCTAACGAATAATTTGACACTACACACTCTTATTTTATTTTCACTATTTTATAGTACACCGGTTTAAATTTTAGAGGAACTAAGACAGAAAATTTTACTTTCTTGCCAAACCATAACAAATACTACTGGGGTTTTAAAAGGGTTCGCCAATGCATGAGAAAGAGAATTGAAGCCTGTATTCTAGCAGACGGAAGACATTATCAACAATTCTTTTGATAATTAAATTAAACTGTATCCATCGAAGAAATAAAGTAAAATCAAACATATACACCCGTATTGCACGTGATCAAGAACTTAACCGTAGGAGACGCTACAGGGCCGTATCAAGCTATTGTGACTGATTTATCAAAAAATGTCGTACAAGATATGTGTTGCTGTAAATTCTATCAAAAGCATAGTAAATTATCAGGAATATACCACGCCTTACTAATCATATTTCGACATTAGGAATCAGTGCAAAAAATTCTGTATTCACCATTTCAGCAAAATGTTACTAAAACGCACACGAAAAAAACTTGTGGACCATCTCAATTGAAATTGTTCATATTTTATTATTAACTTACATATATACCCAATAATATTTACAAATCAACCTTCTATTCACAATGCAGAGCAAATTTTTTTGAGCAACTAGAAACTACAGACGTAGTAGTAGTAGTACAAAAGTTTATTACAGACTCCATAAAGTTTGTTAGTTTGATTGCTATTAAAATTTACATGAGAAATAGGAAGAAGGTCAAAATGGCACTATTATGCTTTGGAACTCCTAAATTAACCTTAATTTTGTGTAATTATAAATTTGGAATTTCCACATTAATAACTAGAAACTTACACTTTGATTGCAGTCTATATTGAACTTACCTGTCTTGCCAAAAAGCCCGTTAAACTGCCAGTCTTAATGGTATCAATCGATTTATATGCTGTATTCCGAGGAGCTTGAATCATCAGAATTGTTGATGTCAATTATAAGCGGTTCAACTTGGGTGTCAATGATATTGTCCATATCCCACATTTTGGTTTCAACCTTCTCTTGGACATGGTCAATACATGTTCTCCGTTTTGCTGGCGTAATTCTATCAGCAACATTAAACAGTTTTTTAAGATCAGAAAACTTAAAAGTGCTGTTATTTGACGCCACGTATTGCTTGATGTCGGCCCAAATCAACTCGATAGGATTCAGTTCGCAGTGATAGGGAGGCAGCCTGAGAATCGTTTTATTTTGGTTTTTGGCCATTTCGTCAACAATTTTTAAATCATATTTATACTTATGTCGCTTGACTATATTTATCAGCTCAGCTTTGACCATTGTTTGGTCGAAGTCGATCTTCTTTGAGACAAGCCACTGTTGAATGTCTGCCTTTTTGGTGGTCATTGTTGGAATTTTTTCCAATTTTCTGGAGTGGTACGGGGCATTATCCATCACAATAATTGCGTTATCATCAAGTGTCGGCAAACATTTTTTGAACCAATTTTCAAATGAGTTACCATCCATTTCTTCGTGATAGTCTCCAGTTTTTTTGGATTCAAATGCCCACAATGCTTCAGGAACAAATCCATCTACGCTACCTATGTGGCAAATGATCAGGCGTTTTCCCTTGCCTGAAAGTAATTAGCTATTTTACTTCTCAGCGAGCGCACTAAATGACGAAATTAAGCAACTTACTCTTTTTAGGTTAGTGTAGGATAGGGTCTTAGATTAGTTTTTGGGTGAAGGAAATACTCAGAAACTTGGATGAGATAGCAAAACTGAGTTCGGAGCTTCCAAATCATTGATTCGATCAGAAAATGAATTATCTGCATCCAAAAAAGTTCATATACTTCTAAACTTACCTGCAGGATTTTTCAATCCCGTCGAAAGGCCATCTAAAAAAGCCTGCCTTGAGGACCTCGCAGATCTGTCTACCCAAACCTTTCCCTGCGTATGCCCCGCGTTCACCCATGTTTCGTCTAAATAATAAATTTTTCTTCCTTCAGCGCGGAATTGCCTAATTTTTCTAAGGTATTCTCTCCTCCAGAATAACAATTTCCTCCTTTTCTATCAATAAACTATTCCTTCCTCTTTTCAAAAATCGAAAGTCTAGTTCTTTCAACAGCTTATGGAACATAGATCTTTTAAAATTTGGCAGGTCCTCATCATCATTCACTTGCTTCAATATTTTATCTATTGTAGGTATTTCATTCCTGAAGAAAAAGTGATGTACTTTTCTTCTAATGGCACTTTTGTCAAAGTCACCTATTTTTTCGATGATTTTTTTTCTCGCTGGATATGTTTTTGGCTCAGATAGTGAGTGATTTTGTCTATATTCCTTCAAGATTTTGTAAACACTTGATCGACCTACTCCAGAAATTTCAGCAACCTTACATACGATATTTTCTATAGCCAATCCACTATTCTCTTGCATCTGGTTCTTGTTGATATTTAGAATAATTTGTTTTTCACCTGCGCTAAGATGAAGCTTTTTAGCCCTTTTTCTGGGTGACGTTAAGCTGATTTCAACCACTTCATCAGCTGTATCTGTGTCAGACATTTTAGACTAATATTAAATTTCCACAAGAAAAATCAAGTCAAGACGTGCATAAAACGTTCGCGCTCATAAACGGGTATCCGTAACTGATTACAATCCTGTGCGTGGTGACGAACCATCAACGTGACGCTGAGAGTTCCCTCTATTATGCAGCGTTGCCAGGCTTAATGATCATGTTTTATTGGGAAAATTGTCAGAAATCGCCGAATGTTGAACAGAAACATTACAAGAAGTCTAACCTTGAAATGTGAGGCTACAAATCGATATTCTTATAGAGGGGAAGGGTAGGGAGCTGTTATGGTTCCTATTAACCTTGGTGAAAGTTGGAAACGGTAATATCATATGTGGCATACATTCGGTTGAAGGTGTGTGCACGGAAAATAGATTGCGGATAGGATTTTAATAGATAAATCTGCACAAAAAAACACAAAAGGAGATTTTTGTATTTCCCTGAAGAATATCTCAAGGTTATTTCAGATGTACTCATCGAAACTTTATGGAAGGATTATCGAAACCTTATTTTCAATTGCGATAGGGCCACATACCTCGACATCGCTTAATGTGAAAAATAAGACAATAGAAAAAAAATCCCTCACTGATGCTATCTCTTAGGAAAAATTTAACTATAAAGATTGCACAAAAATTTTCTTCACCTTTTTGAGCTTGTTTTCGCATCTCCGTATATGCCGTTCATAATTTGCTGCAGATCAAATTGGAATATACCTTTGTGATGCCATTTATTGTTATATAATGTCCTTTACAACAGTTATTGCACGTATTGCACCAACAGATTGATTTGTGATCCATGCGAATGTGATCAACCACTCTGGCGAAAACTCGCCGAGCGTGGCAATCGTGCGACTTTGTCTGGAGGCTCGTCGCTACAAGCCAATCAGGAAGAGGCCGACAGAGCGCCATGGCTACCGATCACGCGTTGATCACGAATCAACCACTGTTTACGATTACTTTGTAGCTTCGTTAGATACACTTTAAATAGTATTGGGTTTATTTGATTCACAGAAATTGTCAAAACTTGTCGAAAACTTGTTTTTTTAATTTTCATGCATTGCAAAATCACTAAAATCTCTTGTGGTAGTTTGTAGGTAAGATGTTTACCATATTTTTTTAAAATCTCCAGTATGCATCCCGTACGGACGCCTCTGATAGAAATATCAAAAAATATTCTACATCAAAGGATGCCTGTTGGTTCATGTCAAACTTCATGAAAATATCTAGAACAGAGAAAGAAAACGAAATTTTTCTTAACATTTCAACACCCTGTAGTTCAATAATTAAATGGTTCAGGATATATCTAATTTTTTCAGTTTACTTGATTTTTACAAATAGAATGGGAGTGGCTCGTCGGCTTTTTCTAAGAGACCATTTTCTTACGAATAATTTGACACCACACACTCTTATTTTATTTTCGCTATTTTTCTTACTTTATACTACACCGATTCAAATTTTAGAGGAACTAAGACAGAAAATTTTACTTTCTTGCCGAGCCATAAGAAATACTCCTGGGATGTTTAAAAGGGTTCGCTAATCCATGAGAAAGAGAATTGAAGCCTGTATTCTATCAGACGGAAGACATTATCAACAATTCTTTTGATAATTAAATTAAATAGTATTGGGTTTATTTGATTCACAGAAGTTGTCAAAACTTGTTTTTTTTTAATTTTCATGCATTGCAAAATCACTAAAATCTCATGTGGTACTTTGTAGGTAAGATGTTTGTGTTTAATTTTTATTCGTCAATTGATTAGAATGGACAAAATGGTTTTTATTTTTCACGCGAAAACGGTGCATTGAACGAAAAAAATTCTAGAGATCAAATTTGTTGCAAAATAAGTGAAGATTTCAGAAATTTTTATTTCCGAAAGAATCAATGGCGTACCATATTTTTTTTTAAAATCTCCAGTATGCATCCCGTACGGACGCCTCTGATAGAAATATCAAAAAATATTCTACATCAAAGGATGCCTGTTGGTTCATGTCAAACTTCATGAAAATCTCTAGAACAGAGAAACAAAACGAAATTTTTCTTAACATTTCAACACCCTGTAGTTCAATAATTAAATGGTTTAGGATATATCTTCATATAAACTTTTCTCCCTAAAATGAGCTAAGGAATCATATCCTGTATTTTCAGCCATTGATGGCTGAATTGATTAAATTACATCTTGTATAGTGTTGTTCTTAATATTTGTTGTAAATATTCTATCCAGTTGATGTTAAATAAATGTCCATCAAGGTGACCAACTTCCATATTCATACATATTCATTACCTTTATTAGTTCGTTTACCTTATCCCACCTCTACGTTATATTTTTTTGGTTTTGTTGATTCGTGAGTTTGGACGTGTCATAACTCATGTCCCAATCTTGCTCTTGTTATTACCTAATTTTGACTTTTTATACCGATTTTTACCTTTCATACCGATATTGACCTTTAGTGCTGTTTCGTTTACTTAGGCTTAGAGTTTTTGTTTGGTGGGAATTTTTGTGTGAATTTGGATATTCACTTTGATTAAGTATAGTCAGTTTATTCTTGTCTCTATAGGTTATTGGTAGCTCGGCATTATTTATTATCGTCGGTTATCTACTCTGTAGATGCACTCCTACTCCCGGGAGAGGGGGGTTGTCACGTGCCAAAATCACCTAACCTTTTTTTTACTATTTTCATCACTCACTAGTAATTTGAATTCCTCTTATTAATGGTAGAGTGTCCATCCCTAGGCCAAACCCTTTTCAATGATTTTCGTTTGGTAGATTTCATAGTTTATTGATTGTATAATTTCATAAGTATTATATCATTCTTTCTCAGTGATTCAGTATCGTGTTGAAAGGAAAACTCTGTGGTTTTTCTCCGTTATTTGGTTTCATATGGAACATATCTCCTTCAAGGCCACTCATTGAACCTTTCTTTATAAAGTTGGATGTTTCACGTCAGTCACTTTCATTGTTCAACCTCCAGATTATGAGATATTAGGTGCCGAACACCAGTTTGTGAAGTAGTACCCTTCATATTGTACCTTGCGTTTAGTTGTTTTGGTTTGGGTGCTACCCCGTCCATTTTCTAACGGGATTTTAATCTTCAGCGGTAAGTTTTTCGTATACCATCCTACCACGTGCATTACTGCATGTCATGAAGAAGTTTATTCAATATCTGCTTCCTTTTAGTGGGAAGGCATTGCAGAGGACCACAACACCCCTTCCCCTTGAAACTAACTTTTTAGAGGGAGGTGTAAAATGGATGTGTGAATTCTCTGCCCTTTTGGAATGTTTTATAAAGTATCCTCCCGACAAGTATTTCAGTGCGGACCTGTATTTGATCGTGCGGTCTTGGAGCACCGGCATGCTCTTCCCTGTGAGGTCTTAAGTCACCTGATTCACGAGCCCTTTGTACTACATTAACAAAGGCACGAGGGGTTGGTTGCACTCGATTGGGAAACCGATCCGCATAAATCCGTGATGCCGCGGCAGCATTTTGTAAATCAGAATCATGTCCACAAGTTCAGCATTTTCGTAAACATGTGCCATTTTTTATTTCGTTTGAGCCACGCAACAAACACCACTATTCACTCACGCGTTACCGACTGACACGTTGACTGAATACAACTGAATAAAATTGTAGTAAAAACATCGTGATAAGCGTTTCAAATTCTTTCGCTTTTTTGTTTCCGATGCGATGAACCGATAAGGCGGATTATATCCGTTGTTGCCAAACACGAGCACATAATATTATTATTGAGACAGGGCGGTACTCAAACTTCTAAAGGGCTATAACTTTGTTACTTTAATTTTACCACAAAAATGTTAAAGGAAAAAAACGTTTCTTTTGATCAGATCTACTCACTGTTAAAATAAATGACTCAACTTCGAAGTCACCCTGTATAGAATACTAAATATGATATATTTTCGTAGAGGGCGTTATAGAATCAACGGGTATGACCACGCAGGCGCGGTCAAGCTATCTGCCGTCAGAAATTCTATGGGGCCACAGATTCCAGTCCCTTATCACCTTTAAGAAGGATACAGGGGAATACGAGGTGGACTACGCTCTTTTCAACAACACGATAGAGGTAGACACACCATTGTGTAGTGCTAGGGAGCTAGATGAAAGGAGAGCCATGTATAGCAATGAAGGCATTGGTAAGTAATCTAGATGAAGTTAACATAAGTTATATATTGAGTGACAAAACAAGCTAAACTCCTACGTATGTTTATCCGATTTTAATAAATAATTTTTCAGTGCTCCTTACTAGTAAAATAATTACATTTTCAGCTTGATTCGTCAACTGACTGCAAAAGCTGGTTCAGTAATGTGTTGAGAATCCACGATTTCTTATACACTCATTGACACGATTAGGCATCGTGCTGATAAGGTGGTCGATATCCTGTCGGTATCTCATTCCAATCTACTGCAACTTTGCGAGTAAGAGCTGCTAAAGTCTGTGGAGGGTGTTGCAAATGCAAGAGCCTGCCATATTCAATTGGAGATAGGTCAGGCGGTCGTGGTAGCCAAGGTATATTGATCCATGAAGGCTGACGAAAACTGAATGCTTCTTTATCATCAAACAATACACGCAGCCACCACAAAGACATAACAGAAAAATCTGACCATTTTATCACTTTTTGTTCATGGCAAGATAAATCGATATGGAAAAAATTCTGAATTCTAATAAACATACGTAGGTGTTTACATTTTTTTGTCACTCGGTATACATTATTACACGTGATCAGTCGGAAAAAGCTGAGAGCTTTAGGAGGCTCAGTATGTGTGTAACAGACAAGGTAGTGCCATATTACTCTTATTGCATACACAGGGTGTAAACTTAGTGGATCAACGGGAGTCGGGCGATAGAGAGCCTCAAAACCTATCAAATGAATCCCTATATGTGTGGTGCGAAATTTTATAGTTCAGGAAATATTTGCAACTTTGTGAAATTTCGAAAAAAACGGGATAATGAACTTTCATTCGCAATTACAACTATACTATCAGGTTTAGGGCTATGATGTTTTTTCTGATATGATCTAAATAGTTAGTTTCAGCAATGGTTATGTTACTTTTTAACAGAGCTTAAGAGAATTTAAGATTTTTTGCGCTGATTTCTAATAACCATTGCTAAAAGTAACCATTTAGCTCATCTCGAAAAACAAATCACAGCCCTAAACTTATTGGTTTAGTTGCAATCGCGAGTGAAAGTTCATTATCCCATTTTTTTTTCAAAATTTCAAAAAATTGCAAATATGTCCTGAACTATAAAATTTCGGTCCACACATATGGAGGTTCGTTCGATAGGTTTTGAGGCCTTCTATCACCTGACATCCATTGATCCACTACTAACTTTACACCCTGTATACAGGCCGACCTTAAGGCTATCTCTTTTTAACCCCTTATAAGGTGTTATTTATGTATGTGGCCAAACTTCAGGAGGCAGGAGTAATTTTAGGATGAAAAGTTCACATAAACATAAGTCCGGCAATGCTCCATTTTTTTTAAATCGGTTTTTCCTAAATATCTTGATAAAATAAGTAATGACAGTAATTATTTGAAGTGTTTTCAAGAGTTTCAGCCTATAAAATCAGTGGCGTAGCAAGGAGAGGTGGTGGGGCGAGTCCGCACCGGGTCCTACCTTTTTTGGGGTGACACCCACCCTATGACTCAAATTTAAGAACAATGTACAATCATAAAAAAATTAAATCGCTATCACAGCTGTCATCTTCGGCGATTCCTCTACAAGCACTAGCTCAGCTCCAGGTATTCCAAGAGCTAGCTTCATTGTTCGAGATTTTGGCGAATACTGAAGAATTGAATTAGCTACATCCAAATTTACTGATTTTTATGATGATGTCTCAGAAACAGAATTACCAAAACTGCGATGACACTTAAAAGCCGCTAATGTTACAGTTTCTGATTGGGCAACTCTAGATTTTTTTAAGTTTATAGTAGAAACGGATTTTACAGAATTTCTTCCCAATCTTATGATTGCACTAAAATTGTTCATGACGGCGCTTTATGTGAAAGGAGTTTCAGTTAGCTAAAATTAATACTAAGCTATTTGAGGGCAACAATGACCCAATCGCATTTTTTTGAATTTATTTTACCTAAACTACAGAAAATGTTCCGCTAGAAATAACAGGAGTAATATGGTTTATGCACGATGGGGCTCCACAATAATGATTATGATGATGATGATTTAAATCAGTTACATTTTTTTTTGGGGGCATTTAAAATCCCTCGTTTACAAAAACTCCAGTCAACAGTGAAGAAGGATTAATCCAACCGATACGAGATTCATGTGATAAGATAAGACATACACCGTGTTAATTTATTGTGAAATGTTTTCATTGAAATAAAAGTTTTAAGTGTAGTTTTAAAAAGACGTTTTTCTGGTTCGTTTTTTTTTCATTGCCAGCGTAACCAATATGCAACGCCACTGGCAAAACATTGCAACAGTAAATAAAGTTATGTAAATATCTTATGTTTTCTTTTATCGAAAGCAAAAAAATCAAAAGATGACTTTCGGGTAACTTATAAAGAACATGCAATAAAGTGCTTTTTATTTTTTTCTCGTAAATGAAGCAGGATATGAAAGAAACTCAAGAGACAAAAAAGTTGTATTTTTATCTGCTTAAAGAAAATTGAAAAATAAAAAAAATCAGTGGCGCACCCATTTTTTGTCAAAGATATTGGTATGGCTGTTCTTCAGGACCCCACTGGACTTAATAATATCAATCTAATCGGTGCTAAATCAGCCACTTACTGCCCTTAATACTACTGGTCAATTTGAAGAAAATATTAAGTAATTAAACCTACTTTTAAAAAAAAGTTTGACACTGTATCTTGAAGATGAAGCATTTCTGGACCTACGTTCATATGAACTTTTGTTGTAGGAATAACTCAAAGAATCACCTCCTGAAGTTTGGCCACGTACTTAAATGACAGTCTGTATATCAATTCTAGAGGGATCGTTCTAGATAAATGGATTAATAACGACCTATCTTTAGAGAATATTTAATAAATATTATCAATATTATGTATTTGTTTAAAAACTTTACGCTGGTTTTCTTTATTTTGTTTCAGAAGAAAAACCTAGATTTTTGACAACTGGTAAGAGCCACATCGATGTTGCTGGCTTTTATAGATTGTATTGCTCTAAACCTAAAGTATTCCGTATGGGTATTGCTTTTGTATTTGCTTGCTTTTCTTAGTTGCCGCACAAAGTAAAATTGTGTTTTGCTACCGTTTTATCTTTTTATTTCTTTAGTTTTTCGCCACAACGCCTATGCTGATAAATTGATACAAAACGCCTAGAATGTTAAACCAGTGACTATACCCCATTCGTAGTCCATTTACGACCTGGCAAAACACAAAATGCCCAAAAGCGAGATTGCACAGGTCCGTATTTTCCTCAATGGTCTTGGAATAATCTAACATAATAAATGATTATTTTTATAGGAAGAAGTGCACATACTTTTCACAATTGTTTATTCTCTGGAAGTACTTGAATCATCGTCCGAATGGTTAATATTAATTATTACAGGTTTAATTTGAATATCGATCATATTGTCCAGATCCCACATCTTTGTCTCGATTGTCTCTTGAACGGATGCAATCTTTCCGATGGTTTGCCGTCACTCTGATCTATTCTTTGAAGCCACACATTGCCGTCAGGCTTTGGGAGCGTTTATTCTAACCATCGTTCAAATGAACTTCCGTCCATTTCTTCATGGTAGTCGGTCGTTTTATTTGATTCAGGTGTCCATGGGCAGAGGGCACAAAGGCATCTTCACTGCCAATGTGACAGTTCGTTTTCTTTTCCCTGGAAATAATTATTTCATACTCACACGTGGGCCCCGAGAAAATCCTCATACCATTCGTGAAGGTCATTTCCAACAACGTTTTAAAATAAATAATGGGAGGGTATTCTTGACGATCAGGTAATTGACCCTTTCGAGTTACCCCCAAAGTTGTCAGGAGATGGATACCTTAGCTTTCTAGCCAATAACCTACCAGAACTTTTGGAACAGACCTTAAACAACATGCCATTAAAACGGAGACAGAATTTGTGGTTTCTTCATGACGGGGCACCGCCAGACATTTTTAGAGGCGTCATTCAGTATTTGAATGAACATAATCCAAATCGTTCGATCGGTCGAAATGCTCCTGATCCTCGAAAATGGCCAGCAAGATCTCCTGACCTCAATCCGATGGATTTCTGGTATTGGGGAGAACTTAAAGGGATGGTTTATGGGGCTGGTCCAATAACAACTGAAGCACAACTTCGCGAAAAAAATTGTAATGCGGCTGAAATAATAAATGGACAACTTCGAGGATCTACAGTAAGAGAAACTGGGTTCGTCGTAATGAAGCTTCTGTGGAAAGTGGAGGACGACATTTTGAACACCTTCTTTAAATACAAAAAAAGTGCAGTGTGGGTTTTAAAAAGAAAAACAATGTATGTATCAAAAATAATAGCACAAAGATTTAACGTAATTTCGGAGCGGCAGATTATCCGAGCACGATGTGCACTACTCGACGTTACAGCTCGCTCTGCCGGGGTCGGCGGCTGATCGTCGTTCCCTCAGCTACCAGACCAGCAACCACACAGCTGTACCCCTTTGTAACTGGCAGTGGCTCGCCAAAATTTTTCGATTCTTACAGTATATATGTGTATCTGGATATGAATACATTGTGGTTTCCTAATATCTATTAATCATATTCATAGTTTCTTTTCTCTCTACTTAAAACGCCTTCCTCTTTTTTGTGTGTGTTTTTTTTTTGTTTATGGCACACAGACTGTGTAAATTAAACCATTGTACTATGTATTGCTCTCTAAATGGTACCTGTACTGTTGGGCAATAAATGCTTTATTATTATCATTATTATTTATAGTTGCTATGGCTTTCCACTCGAGTATCAAATAAAATCTAACGAATCATTTGATATTTTCTAGAGACAATTTATTTTTCTGATTGCGCTTTTTTATAACGCCACCCAGATTCAAATGTTGACGTCACCTAAACGACATAATAATCTCGTCCCAAGTACGTCAGCATTTGGTCATGTGACGTCGATGACGGGGAATGACCTTGAAATGACGTCATTATGACACACTCTTGCTTCTAGGCAAGGGTAATGATCCTCTTTCTAACTACCACATTTGAAAAAACAACATAGTTTGCAAACTTAAATCGTTTTTTTTTCTTTACAGGTCAATGCCGACCAGCACCCTGCATGTTCCCCTCTGCCCGTTCGCATTCCAGTGAGACTCTCAGCAGCTTGGATTCGCTGTCCATCGACGATGGGCACATCGAAATGAAGGTGCCCAGTCCGATTCCAGTAATGATCACAGCTCCCGATGAGCCTCCGCTCACGTTGAAGAACGGTACAGTGAAAAACCTCGAGAATCACAAAGAGGAAAGTACCGATGTCGTAAACTGTC
The DNA here is from genome assembly GCA_963669975.1 of Acanthoscelides obtectus. NCBI lineage: Eukaryota > Metazoa > Arthropoda > Insecta > Coleoptera > Chrysomelidae > Acanthoscelides > Acanthoscelides obtectus. Next base: position 1,783,917 of record CAVLJG010000009.1, on the reverse strand, counting down.
CGGTATGACGAAGGTGTACCAGCTCTTCCTTAGGAATAACGCACTGATCGGCAACATTGCGGTGAGAGTAGCGTTCGCGCTGTCGTCACGATAAAAAGTTGAAAACGAACCAGATGTATGCATGTATGTGAAGTAGTGTCAAGGAATTGATTTCCCTCTAGTACTGCTTTCAAACGAAACCAGAAAATCATGGAAGGAAGGAAACCCCTTTTAGGCGAGAATTTTCTCTCTCAAAAATTATTTGATAGACAAGCTATGCTGAAAGATCATAAGTGTATCGAAGATTTTTTATCTCGTCTCATTTCAACACTAGCAGCACTCCTGTAGGATGCTGCGGAAACTTTTGTTGTGACCCACAAGGAAAAAGGTATGTTCAGATGGAAGGGCTGCTAGAACTATAGCCTCTCCTACTGAATGTATTAGCTTCCCTATACATGTACACTAGATCCACCACTGACCATGTTTTATAACTTTATAATAAGCAAAAAAATCAATATTACAAATTTATACAATTGACAAGCTCTTCAGAATGTAAAAAAATTATAGTATTCTCAAGAGTGAATTATCTAAAGCTCACAGGGACCTAAATATTTATATTTGTTGTGCATGTAACTATTTTCAAACTGGAAATGAAATATAAAAGAACCTTCGACATATACAGACATATACATGAGTCAGTGTTCCTGGTTACAGTTAACCGAGGACCGTTTTTATTTAGTTGGAATAGTTGCGGTTCCATGGGAATGAAAAAAGTGTCACAGACTTTGCACTTTATATTTTCTAGAAAAAATATTTCAACATCCGCGTTAGCACTTGTACACAGTTTTTGAACAATTCTAGTTCATTTTTAGAACTACGTATGAATTTCCTGTTGCTTATTCATAGTTCCGGAACCATACGATAATTTGGCAATTGATAGCAGATTTCCCCAGCTAGTCAGTGGTAACCTTGAATTAACCTTGACCATGACCTTCAAGGTCATTTGAAGGACAAGTCGATTTTTCTAAATGGACTCTCCCATTTTAGCCCCGTAAACGAGAAGAGCGAAAAATTCTACGTTCAAATATAACTTTGACCATTCCTGAATCTCCACCTTAGGAGGCCATAGTCAAGGTCAAACCCAGGTATGGTGATTTAACTGGAAAGCCAGCAGTCATATAGGGATACTACCCAGACATTGTTTTCATGATTTTTCCATTTGAAGATCAACGCTTGTTTTTTCTATAGGACCCTGTACTTTTGACCCCGAAATGGAGAATATGTCCTTGACCATTTTGGAACTTGACCTTGGATATGACCATCATGTTCAAACCACAAGTTTAACTTTAATTCAGAAAACTGTTATCTCCAGATACACAGACTGTTCTTTCGGAATTGTTTCAGGCTACAAAAATCGATTTGACCATTACATGACTTGAATGTTATCATGATCAAAGTCAGATCCCAAGTCACCTTTAGATATCCAGGAAAAATAATGAAAATAATGTCTCATCATGGTTAAACACAAATTTACGTTCATTTCTTTAAGAAAACTGTAATCTCCAGATAAACTTAACTGTTCTTTCAGGATTATTCCCTTGCTACAAAAATCGTTTTGGATTTCACATGACCTTGAAGGACAACGTGGTCAAGGTCAGATCCAAAGATATTCGGATACCCGGGGGAAAATAATGAATGTCTTGGTAGTTTACCTGGTCGACTACAGGTTTTCAGGTTATATCACTGTACATGAGTCTGACCTTGATAATGACCTCCTGAGGTCAAAATTTAAACGTAACATTTCCGTTAGTGGAAATAGAGAATATGTCCTTGACCATTTTGGAGCTTGACTTGAACATCATGGTCAATCAGTTTACCTCCATTTCTTGATAATTCAGAAAATTGTAATCACCAGATGAATTGACTTCACTGCTCTTTGAGGATTGTTTCCTGGTTACAAAAATCAACTTGGCGTTCACCTGACCTTGAAGGATATCATGGTCAAGGTCAGACCCAAGGTCACCTTTGGATACCCTGGGTAAAATAATAAATATGATGTCCTTATACGATTACTGGTTTTCAAGTTTTATCGCCGTATATGGTTTGACCTCGATCATGACCACCTGAGGTCATAATTTAAACCTAAAAATTTCCGTCAACGATGACCCTGGAATTGACCTTGGCCTTGCCCTTGAATGTCAACGCTTTCTTCTATTGTGAGCCTGTACTTTTGACCGCGAAAATGGAGAATGTCTTCTTGGCAATTTTGGAACTTGACCTTCGACTTGGTCAGATCCAAGGACACCTTTCAATATCCAGTGAAAATAATCAAAATAATGTCTCACTAGTTTTCCTATACGATCACTGGTTTTCAAGTTGTATCACCGTACATGGCTTTAACCTTGATCATGACCTCCTAAGGTCAAAATTTAAACATAATTTTTTTGCCAATGATAACCTTGGAATTGACCCTGGCAATGCCCTTGAAGGTAATTTGAAGGTCAACGCATTTTCTAGTGGGACCCAGTGCTTTTAAACGCGGAAATGGAGAATATGACCTTGACCATTTTGGAACTTGACCTTGGACTTGACCATCATGGTTTACTTTCATTTCTTGAGAATTCAGAAAACTGTAATCACCAGGTAAACTGACTTCCTGTTTCCAGACTACAAAAATCGGCTTGGCGTTCACATGACCTTCAAGGTCATCATGGTCAAGGTCAGATCCAAGGTCAGCTTTGGATATTCGGATATTCGCTCTTTTCACTTACGGCATTCAAAATGGGGGACTTCATTTAAGAAAAGCGACTTAACCTTTAAATGGCCTTGAAGGTCAAATGCAATGTCACTATTGCATGTCTCTGGAATAATCGCGGGGCTTAGTCTTTTCTGACCAATATTAGTTCACAGATTATCGTGGGGTTCCGTAACTTTTCATACAACTTGTATACAAACTTCCTGTTGTTTATACATGTATGCCACTACCAAACTTCCAGGTTAGTTAATAGATGAGACTGTTGCATGGGAAGTAATTATTTTTCTAGAGGCCCCAAAACATGGGATGAACACTCCGTGCAACCTAAACGGACACGGTACTCTAGAATACATTAGTGATTTCATTTGTGATTGATCCGCTCACATTAGCATTCAAGGTGGGCGATAGAATCAACTGTTTGTAAAGAAGGAAAAATATACCGACAATGTTTGACTCTTATTGCAATTTCCTTTTTTTGTTCTGATATCCATATATTTTCAAAGAAATTAATCCTTTTGAAACCCTTAATTTCCAGGTATTTTGTCACTCGTTTTATACTACAGAAATAATAAGTGGAATTTTATTTTTCAAACATTTGGTAGAAGTGGATTCACCATCGCAAAAAAAATCACTTGACTGTTGTTGCAGCAGTTTTGAGCCTGAATTGAAGATGTTACAATGTGTTTTTGAAAATGGCGCTCAAGTGTCAATTATTCTAATGATATTTTTGTCCGACCTGAGTGGGCTAATGGTTCTTCCAACATTTGACAAGTATTTAATTATAATTAGACCATTTTTATACGCTTATTTTTGTATTTTTGTAAACATAATCATACCTTGTACATCGCTGGCCGATAGTACTCTATTCACTTCAATATCAAGAATAATGATGAAATAAAACTCAATGATATTCCTGTTAAGGTATAAGCTGTCTTCCTTGCCCAAAGTAGGCTGAACACCCTAACACTTAGTTTAACAATGATTTAATGGCATTATATTAGGTGTTAATGACTACAGTGGACGCTTATTACTTGGCTACTTGATTCAATTGTAGAACGCCTTTATGGCCTCCTTGATTGCCATAGTCTTCTCTTCTTGAGATTCCTAGCGAAAGGGCTCTCCTATTATAAGGTTATGTTTTCTTTCTGAATCTTAAGAAATTTCAGGTTTATGAAACCGATAATAAAAATTTAGTTTTATCAGCCTCAAATTTGTTACAGGACGTAAAAATAGAGCACTGGTACGAAACAGTAGAAATCTAGGAATACCCTGCGTTTCTCAAGGACAGGAAAAAGCTATAAAAATCAAGGAGCCCATAAAGGCGTCTTATAATTGTTGTAGGAACGACTGACGATACGGCACAGATTTTTTAAAGTAGTTTTGCGGCCTTTTTGGTCTGAAAAAATATACAATTAATTTTTCGGTCTAGTAGAAAAAGTATCATATACTGATTGATAAAAAAGGTAAACACCTACGTATGTTTATCCGATTTTAATAATTTTTGGCATATATGTTCAGTGTCCCTTACTAGTAAAATGATTAAATTTTCAACTTGAACCGTCAAATGACTGCAGAAACACAAAAATATTATCAAAACAAGCAGCGCATATACTCCATCACTGGAGTGCAAGTTAAAAGAAAGGATATTATTCAAAACTACCTAACAATAAAATTATTGTAATAATTAACCCTGCAAAACGTTTACCATGGTACACGTACGAAGGCTTTACAAATATTTTAACGCCTAAACTTATCTGGACAGTGGTCAGACGACCAGTTACGGCTCTAGGCGCAGCCGAGATGTCCTCAGCTCACAAACGCTCGGGTTAAAAACCAATGGCCAGCAGTGGGCAGTGGGAGCTTCACAAAGTGGGGGTTGCTTGCCGCCATGTTTACGGTATAAAAAAACCCTGTTCACATGAGGGTTTTTTGTCAAGCGGAAGGGGTGGCTTCCAGCAAAAACGGCTGCAAAATAGCTACAAGACAAAGCTGGAAGTAGTTCTTTGCAATGTCTTTCTACGCTAAGGGTTAAAATCCCATTAGAAAATGGACGGGGAAGCACCCAAACCAAAACAACTAAACGTAATGTACAAAATGAAGGATGCTACTCCATAATCTGATGTTTGGGGCGTAATATCGAAGAAGGGACAGGATCAGCCAGCACTCTCAGAAATGGAGAAGTATCTCCAGACATCTCCGCCAGGCACGGGAACTCATTAAAGGGCCCAGTGCTAAGGATGGACGCTTCTGCCTATCTCTGGATAGAGCCAACGTAAGGTTGCTGGTGGGACTGTTGTCTGGCCATAACACATTAAGGCGTCACCTGCACGTGATGGGGGTGGCTGAGGATCCCTTGTGTGAATGCTGCGGAGTAGAGGAAGAGACCTCGGTGCACGTTTTGTGTCGCTGTGAAGCTCTGAGCTACTATAGGCAGACTATACTGGGGTCCATTACGTTGGACCTTCAGGACGTCAAGAAGCTTATTGGACTCAAGGCGATTCTCAACTTCGCTAAACGGGTGAGGCTTGTGATCTAAGGAACGTAGAGGTGCATAAGGGCTTAAGCGGCCTATGCACTGGCTCCTTATGGTGGCCGGATTGCCTCTAATTTCACGAGTTACTCATTCATTCAATATCCCAAATTGTCGTATTCGGCGATATACCGTACGCATACCAACCATCCTTCCATGCTCTTCAAACCACTGACTAGCGATGTCTCGATGTACTACTGAATCTGTCTCTCAGAGCCAGAAGTCTTAACCGGCAGTCTTGTCGCTCTGTGAGCCCTCGGTCGTTCACACTGCAGTGTACGAGGGCGGTTCAATAAGTACCCGTGTTTCACGACAGCGGGCGTTCCTGAGGGAATTTAATGTTATCATCGTGTGCTGTCATTAGATTGATAGGTTAGTTTGGATTTGGCAGCCGTTCGAATAACACGTGTTTCGTGATTTTCGCTAAGATGGAAAAAGAGCAGTATCGTTCGGTAATTCGCATTTTGTTTTTGGATGGGAAAACATGCGAGGAGATAAAGGCAAAGTTGGATGTTGTTCATGGGAACACTTCGCCATCCATGACCATAGTTAGATATTGGTTCAACGAATTTAAACGTCGACGAACCTCCGCTTTTGATGGCTTTTGATGATTTCGTGGCAAGATAAATCGATATGTAAGAAATTCTTTAATTTTAATAAACATACGTAGGTGTTCATCTTTTTTTTTGTCACTTAGTATATTTATGTATGTACTTAGAGTGTCAACTAGCATAGTCCCTCCATTTTGCCAGATTTGCAGTTGAATTTTCTTCCATATAGAACTGCGATAGCAGCGCTCTAGCGGCTCTTGTACAGGACCAATTGTCTTGCAAGCAAGTATGCACATACCTGTATACCATTTTAATCTGGATAGGAATCCAAATGTTTTCTCAATTTGTCCCTAAACCTATCAGCTAGTTCGTATATAATTAGAATATAGTTTCTCTATTTATATGAGGATTACTGGCAAGCACTATAAGGTGAAACATGTATAGTTTTGTATATTATGTAGTAAGAAAGTATTTTTTCACTACTATAAGCTGAGAATCACAATTCTCCATTGAGAAGTGGCTTTTCTCTCCCTGGATAAGTAATGATAATAAAATAGCACCAAGGTAAATAATGAATAAAATTGTCTATAAAGGGTTTTCTATTAAGGACTTGACAACTTTCTTCTTAAATAAAACGCAAACCATTTGAGATATCTTAAAAATTTTATTATTGGATAATACTCAAAACTTGTATGGAATTCGACCTCGTTCATATGTCCACCACGGGCACGTTTGCAGCGATCGATTCGTTGAGCCTAATTTTCCGACAGAAACGGCCGTTATTTCTCGTTCAATATATTTTTTTATATATCGAAGCAGTTGCGCAGGCAGAGGCCTAAATGCCGGAGACCGCGGCTGCTATGATGATCCCAAAGAAATTTTGTTAACCAGATTTTTGAACTACCTGAGGTTCAGGTCAGTAGAACTGGAAAAAGCTTCCACTTGTAGATTTTTCCGCAATCTCGACACCCTCGGGACAAAGGAGCGGTCGTATCGGCCAGTTCTGGACGTAGGAAATTCGACACGGTTAGAATGGGAGGTCAAAGTCAGGCGGGTCAGTCTCGCAGACACATCGCGCGGCGGCATCATGAAAGAGCTCTGAGGAGCAAAGCCCGTTGGTGTAGCGGTAGAAACGAGCTAGATCGCCGACGGCCCGCCGGTGCGAAAGAGTCCCGAGACTGTCTGTTAGAGAAGAGTCATCGATCAGTCGGACCGCCCTCCTCTGGACAGTATTGAACATGGATTTTGTAAAAATGAGACTCATCACTGAAGATGATTTTGTGATGAAATTGTTCATTTTCTTGCAACATTTCTAGAGCCCAAATCGAGGACGTAAGGATCGAACGGGTTTAGTTCTTGAGTTAACTTGATCTTATAAGGGTACAGGCCAAGATCTCTTCGCAACATTCGCCATAGTGTGGTTTGAGCGATGCCCAATTCTTGAGAACGCCGTGGAATAGACGTGTTCTGTTCTTTTGCTTGAACGGCAGCAATATTCTCGGTACTTCAATCAACTCGTTGTCTCACTGGCACGGGAACATCCAGCAGGGAATATGTGGGCTCAATTTTTTTACTAGGCTATGAATTGCTTGTCTACTAGGACGTGAATTACGTCAAAAAGTTGCAGCCACGAACTCGGAATTTCGGTAGTAAATTTTAATTATTTGTAAGCGTGTTCGTTCGTGTACTTTGCCATAATGAAAATGTGTTCTTTAATGCATGTTTTGACATTGACAGTTCGGTAATTGATTTAAAGGTGCGTTCACAGTGAAAGTTCAAAGTTGTCAAGTCCCTATTGGAAAACTCTATAGGTACTTGGAAGCTATTAAGAAATATTGAGTGTAGCTCCTCATAAAGCTACTGCAATCGACAAAATATTGGAAAATGTATTTCGGTGCTAACAGAAAGAAAACACACCAACCGACATTTGCACTTCCCATCAATTTAAAACGGATCTGTCTGCGATATTTTTTAATTTCAGTTTTACAACAACCAACTATATCCATCCATATTTATAGAATTCGTTGGAAACTTTATGATTGTGCTGCGAAATCGAATATTTTGTGATATACAGTGTGGCCCAACAAAAAGGCTGCACCACCATCTGTGACTCTCCTGGTACATTTTGGAAAAATACGCTCGAACAAGTTAATTTTGATTTCTCGGGGGACGTCTCTTCATCTAGTGTCCTACAATACAGGGTGATCCAAAAATAAGATATTGCATTACACTTTAGATTTTTAAAACGAAATCTCCATTTTGTCTTTAATTTTTAGATTCTCATTTGGTTCCATTTTGGTAATACAGTTTTGTTATTTCTACCCTTTCTTGATTTGAATAAGTTTTTGTTCAATATTTATCACAACTAGGTAGGTAAGTTGACAATTTGAAATGAAAGACAAATTTTTCTATGGCATACGATGACACTGACTGATGCTAAATGTTCTTGCTGGTATCCATGATAATTATTTTTTGCTGTGCATTCCATTATTAACAGTAATAAGTTAGTCGAACTTTATTATAAACTCAAATAGCTTTAAAAGGATTGAAGATTCGTGGAAAATCTAAAAATTAAAAAAAAATAGTGGTTTGCATTTAAAAATCTGAAATGTAACGCGATATCATATTTTTGGATCACCCCCTGTAGATGAAAAGACGTCCGCCTAGCAATCAAAATCGACATGTCCGAGCGTTTTTCCCAAAATATACCAGAAGAGTCACAAATTGGAGTGCGACCTTTTCGTTGGGCCACCCTGTATAGCGTTAATAGTGAAATCTCATACACACCTCGTTTGAGAATGCCATCATTCTTCTCGCACATTATATTCTTCGGCGCAACGTGCCTCGGGTTATAAAAACGCTCGGCACTAATGACCCACTTCTCAAACTAAGTATGTAATGTACTATTTTTACAGTATTTACTCATAATAATTACAGAACTATTTCATGGAAAACGCCCCAAATATACAAATACGTTGATAATGAACCACTAGATACTTACTGAAAATATAGACAAGGGTTATTCAGTCAGTTAGATTTATTGCGAATGAATATATTCCAATATCAAATTGACGCTTGGTAAAGAAAAATACGATGCTTTGTTGCCACTTGTCTTTTTGGGTCTCTGTTCGGTCGTTAACTTTGTTAGTTGATTTTGCATATTCAACCAGTGGTTTTCATATTTTTACCGAAATTACGGAACTAAATTGTAGTTAAAATATTTGGACACTCAAAATTTCGCAAACATCTATACGTTGAGAGTCCACGATATCCTAAAATTCAATACGTATATATAGGATTACTCTGTAGAACTTCTATTTTCAAACTTTAGAAACTTAACGTCAAATTTTTGTAAGCACTGGAGGAAAGGGGTACGTTGAAGAAGCTCATGTTTTATAAATCAATATCATTTTCTAGCCCAATTCAGGTTTAATTTTTGTTTTACATTTCTGTTACATCATCCCCATCCATGTATTTATGTTTTATACATTTATTTTTAATTTATTTATTTTTTATACAGGTACTTAATATTAGTAGTATGGTGTAATGTGTATAGTAATAGATTGTAACATAGTCACTGTAGTGCCATTGTATTTGTCTTATTATATTTTGTAAAAAAGTTTGAAAATAAATACAAGCGACATGAAGTCCATAACGATATTTTATTTCACATTTTGGCTGTACCTCTAAAAATAAAGTGGTGGGGGTATTCAAAGGCTTCCTTAAAATAACCCCTGTATCTTCAAAACGGCTGAGCTGATTTAACAATCGTGGGATGGTAGCCCAACTGAACGATTTTTTTTGGTGGCGGCTACTCTTCAATAGATGGCGCTGCATATCGATAGCTACCACAAGGTCCACCATTTTGAATGACTACCTTGGGCTGCTGAAATAAGTTCAGTAAGCCTCGATGCATACAGGGAGGGTGACGCTTTGTTTTCCAACAAAGCCAAATCTAATACGCAATATTAGAATATAATAAACTAATCGAATCAAAATAATCTTTTCATCCAAAAATGGGGGGATTTTAACCCCCCTCACGGAAATTTAAGATCCTTGATCATTGAAGATTCGTTGCCCGTCCCGAACCCCGACCACCCGCCCCTAAAGGATCTTTTTGACTAGTTAAATTTTGTGAGGTCTGTGATAGCACTTTACAAAGAAGCGCCATCTATCGGATGGTAGCCCAACTGAACGAATTTTTTTGGTGGCGGCTACTATCCAATAGATGGCGCTGCATATCGGTAGCTACCATAAGGTCCACCATTTTGAATGACTACCTTGAGCTGCTGAAATCCGTTCAGTAATCCCCAATGAAAGCAAGGAGGAGGACGCTTTGTTTTTCAACAAAACCAAATCTAATACGTAATATTAGAATATAATAAACAAATCTTAAACATAGTTTCATCAAAAAATGGGGGGATTTTAACCCCCCTCACGGAAATTTAAGTTTCTTGATCTTGGAGGATGCGTTGCCATAGACCCATCCCGAACCCCGACCAACCACCCCTAAAGGATCTTTTTGACTAGTTAAATTTTGTGTGGTCTGTGATAGCACTTTACAAAGAAGCGCCATCTATCGGATGGTAGCCCAACTGAACGAATTTTTTTTGGTGGCGGCTACTATCCAATAGATGGCGCTGCATATCGGTAGCTACCATAAGGTCCACCATTTTGAATGACTACCTTGAGCTGCTGAAATCCGTTCAGTAATCCCCAAAGCAAGCAAGGAGGAGGACGCTTTGTTTTTCAACAAAGCCAAATCCAATACGTAATATTAGAATATAATAAACTAATCGAATCAAAAAATAGGGGGATTTTAACCCCCCTCACGGAAATTTAAGATCCTTGATGATTGAAGATTCGTTGCCATAGACCCATCCCGAACCCCGACCAACCGCCCCTAAAGGATCTTTTTGACTAGTTAAATTTTGTGTGGTCTGTGATAGCACTTTACAAAGAAGCGCCATCTATCGGATGGTAGCCCAACTGAACGAATTTTTTGGTGGCGGCTACTATCCAATAGATGGCGCTGCGTATCGGTAGCTACCATAAGGTCCACCATTTTGAATGACTACCTTGAGGCGCTAAAATCCGTTCAGTAAGCCTCGATGCATACAGGGAGGAGGACGCTTTGTTTTTCAACAAAGCCAAATCTAATACGTAATATTAGAATATAATAAACTAATCGAATCAAAATAATCTTTTCATCCAAAAATGGGGGGATTTTAACCCCCCTCACGGAAATTTAAGATCCTTGATCATTGAAGATTCGTTGCCATAGACCCATCCCGAACCCCGACCAACCGCCCCTAAAGGATCTTTTTGACTAGTTAAATTTTGTGAGATCTGTGATAGCACTTTACAAAGAAGCGCCATCTATCGGATGGTAGCCCAACTGAACGAATTTTTTGGTGGCGGCTACTATCCAATAGATGGCGCTGCGTATCGGTAGCTACCATAAGGTCCACCATTTTGAATGACTACCTTGAGGCGCTAAAATCCGTTCAGTAAGCCTCGATGCATACAGGGAGGAGGACGCTTTGTTTTTCAACAAAGCCAAATCTAATACGTAATATTAGAATATAATAAACTAATCGAATCAAAATAATCTTTTCATCCAAAAATGGGGGGATTTTAACCCCCCTCACGGAAATTTAAGATCCTTGATCATTGTAGATTCGTTGCCATAAAACCCGTCCCGAACCCCGACCAGCCGCCCCTAAAGGATCTTTTTGACTAGTTAAATTTTGTGAGGTCTGTGATAGCACTTTACAAAGAAGCGCCATCTATCGGATGGTAGCCCAACTGAACGATTTTTTTTTGTGGCGGCTACTATCCAATAGATGGCGCTGCATATCGGTAGCTACCATAAGGTCCATCGTTTTGAATGACTACCTTGGGCTGCTGAAATCCGTTCAGTGAACCCACATACATATTGTGACAACAATGACACTACTAGCGCCATCTGTCGGGAACCTCGCCAGGGATTCTCATTCGAAGCGAGGTGCGAGACTGACCCCGAAGGTTCTGGAGTGGCCGCTATGTGGCGTACAGGAACTTTCTAGAATTAACGAGTACCTGCGACCTGCGATGCCGCATGTATAAGCCGACGGCTGAAGCGGAGTGCGGAGTTAAAGTGAATAGCGAGACATAATTCGCAAATAAGTAGTCAGACATAAATAGTGGTGTACATAAATGTTCTATCCAGTTAACTTAAAGATAGTTGTGTTGTGTTGTAAATAAATTAGTACATTTCTTTTTGTGGAATCGAGTGTTTTAATTCACAACCAATAGAGCCGAGAAAAACGCATTTGCACTTTTAAGCCTTTTATGTAACAAATGCATCTACAGACATTAAACCAAAAATATTAAAAGTATTAAGTTAGATCCTGTTACCAACCGTTTATCGAGATTCTAGAACAGGTAAAAAGATCCTTACATATATATATATATATATACCACTGTAAGTTAGTTTAAAATCATTTTGCACAATAGTTGCTATTTCTTCCCAATGTTATTGCAGCTCCTGATGAAGATGGCAAAGTCCATTGAAAGCTGGACATTAATAAAGTATAAAGAGTCCTCATTGCTTGAATTTTGTCGAAGTACCCAACAAAAGGGGGAAGCTTTATTTTTCACCTAACTGGTCTAGACGACAATGACGATGTCTCAAGTTACATTTATATGTATATATATATATATACATATATATCAAATCGATATAAGTATTTCTCTACAAATGAATCAAAATCTAAAATCATCTCTATCATTGTCTTCATATTCTGTCGATCAAGGCTCAAGGCGATGGAATATCGCTGTATGGCAACGTAACATCAGCAGAGTCTGAAATAAGAAATCTATTGATAACTTCGAACAATTCGGGTGATGAAGAATCAATCTATCCCTCTGACAGGGTGTTTTCAAGGTTGGGTCATTATTTTATCAGTTTGTCAAAAGAAGACGATTTACCCAAAGTCACCTACATATATAAAAGTAGCATAATAAATACTAAAAAGTATTTAAAAAAATCATTATCAAGTTAAATGGATGCCGTCTTTACAAAACATAATTGTTCCCATTTGTTGATTTAACTCAAAATCTTTCTTAGCGAATTAAACCGCAAACATTCTCAGTGCGCTGTTGAAGTTGTTCCAGAGTATTTACTGCTCCATCATGATACACCTACTCTTTCAAATAACCTCCCAAAAAAATTGCAAGGCATTAAATCCGGGGAGGGAGCATCCCAAGAAATGGGTCCATACAATAACCCAAAAAGATTGCCAAACTCATAAACCATAACAGTAGTAAACAAAAAACGCTAAGATTTTACACGGCCGTGGTCGAGAATATCAAAATATCTGTATAATATTCTTTTTTTTTTCTTCAAATTTTCAATCTTTTACTATTTCTTTTATTATCCAACTTTTGTATAGGTGATTTTTGGTAATACCCTGTATAGAGATGGCAAAAACTTCACACCCATGACTAACATTTTTCGACTTGATTTTCATATACTACATTTGTTGGATGCCGCTAAACATGAATCGAGGGGTTACTGACTGGTAACCACCTCGCAATTTTTCGAAAAAGAGATGTATTTTTTTGGATGTTATATGAGATTTACATCACGAAGAACCATGTCACCCATTTCCGTCCGTCTGTCTTTCGATTAAACTTTTGCACAACGTTACTTCTATACCAAGGACGCAAACGGTTTGTAGTGGAAATCGGTCCAGTGGTGGCAGAGAAAAAAGCAAAAAACGAAAAAGAATGTCATCGCTTGATGATTCGTTGAATAAAGAAATAATAATATTTTTCATGATCAAGCGATGCCCTACCGATAATTTTACCATCCATCTTGCCATTCCCCATATCGTCAGATGGAGCAGATCGTTAAGCCAAAATTGACAGAAGGATCTAAAGCATTTCTCTATCATTTTTTTAACGATAAACGTATGGTTAAGCCTAAAATGTGTGAAATATAGCTAAAAGGTGTGTGGAATTATCGCATCTGGGAGCGTATAAACATTCTAACATTAACAAATAATAAATACCTCTCATTCCCTAAATTCTCCCCCTTGAAAATTTGTTCAAAAGTGATGAGGATCCTCGGAAACGTCAACAAACCAAGTTTGAGCGATTTTAATTCGCTTCGTTTTTGGACTCGTTCTCCACCGCCATTGCGCCAATTTCCAAAACCAAAAAAGTCCCTAACGAAAACGAGTCTCATTATCTTTCATGATTTACATGTCATATATCATCCAAAAACATATCCCATTTTCGAAATTTTTCGCTATCGCAATACTTCCTCGTCTAGTGCCATAGGAAGTAAAAAACTTAACAAACATCGTCCGGAGCGAAAAAATACTTTTTTTTGGTATTTCGTTTAAATAAATTGTACAAATTTTGACCGGGTTATTGCCTCTTGATTCCTGTTTAGAGGCATCCAAAAAATGAGATTCTGCCAGAAAATTTTACCCGCGAATATGAGTTTTTCGTCTCGCCTAAGATACAGGGTGTCCTGAATGTTGGGATTTTCGCTTGCAGAGTCAACTACGTTAAAATAAAAACATACTGACTATTCATTTGGTAAGTAATTTCAAGTATTGCCAAATAAAACAAAATATTTAAAAAAAGAATCACGTTACATTATCAAAACAAGCAGCACATATGCTCCACCACTAGAGTGCAACTTAAAAGAAAGGATTTTTTCCAAAACTACCTGACAATAGAATTATTAGACCATGATAATTAACCCTACAAAACGTTTACGATCGTACACGTACGAAGGCCTTACAAATATAGGCTATACAAATATTTTAACGCCTAAACCTAAACTTATCTTATTTGGGCAGTGTTCTTCCAGATCCAGCTCTAGGCACAGCCAAGATGTCCTCAGCTCACAAACGCTCAGGTCAAAAACCAGAGGCCAGCAGTGGGCAATCAGTGAGGAACGGTAGGGGCTTCTTGCCTCGATTTCCAAAATTTACGGTACAAAAAAAACCCTGATCACATCAGGTCTTTTTGTCAAGGGGAAGGGATGGCTTCCAACAAAATTGGCTGCAAAACAGAGCTTGGGGGGTATGAATGGTGGTTCTCCAAAATGCCTTTTCACGGTGAAGGCTAAAATCCCGTTAGAAAATGGACGGGGTAGCACCCAAACCAAAACGACTAAACGTAAGGTACAAAATAAAAGGGTACTACTCCATAAACTGATGTTTGGGGCGTTAATATCCCAGAATCTGGAAGTTAACAAATAAAAACGTCCACACACAACCAAAACCACAGACAAATGGCGCTGGACGCGTCTGTACACGGAATTAAAAGAAGGTATCTTGATAGTAAATCATATTTCAAAAGAAGGTATCTCGATAGGTAAAGAAGGTATCTTGATAGGAAAGCAAATATTCATATACGGCTAGTACGTGTAGAAATCACAAGGTGGCGCGCTGGTTGCCAACTCTCTACGAGGGACCAACAATATTTTATGAGGAAGTTTCAATGATAGTCGTTAATAATACTACTAGCATTAGTGTCCAAAAGATTTCAACGCAATACTGAATCGTTGAGCAAGAAAGATATAATACGTGTGAAATTATGAAATTTGCCAAAAGAAAATCATTAAATAGGTTTGGCCAAGGAATCGGCACCCTACCATTAATAAGGAGGAATTCAAATTGATAAGTGAATAAAATAGTAAAAAGAAAGTTACGTGATTTTCCACGTGACCCCTTTCACATGTTTTGTTTGTAAACACTGCTTCAAGCTATCAAAAGCAGGAGTTTGTTTACCTTTTCCTAAATTTGCAACATTTTGGACTGTCTAGCTCTTCAACCGTGGTCAACCTCACAGCATATGCAGCTCTGATGGAAATAAACATCGAGGACAATGGCGACGTTCTGACTACACTCGCGGAGTATCAATAGAATATTGAAGATACTGATATCAAGTCGATAACTATGTAATTGTTCTAGGAATGTGTCAGTTTCTGTTTTTCAAATGCGGTTTGCTTATAAACTAGGTTAACCTAGATAGCACGCGACGCCTGATATGGATACTGACTCACATGGTCTTGGTACAACATCGACGTTTTGACGTAAGAGGGGATTGTGGGAGGGAAGGGTAGCAGGGTTGTACTGGTTCATTTACCTCTGTTTGGAACTCAATATCTAGGTTATTTTAAAGCTTAGCTGTAAATCATGATTGTTATTGATCCGCTCTGTAAAGCGCCAACTTTGAGGACACCTTTAAGAAATAGATTGATAAATCCTCGAGTTTGCGCCTTTTATATGGGTTAATACCTTTATTACCTGGGGATTGTTGCAGCCTATAAAATTCTGCTAGCTCAGCTCCAGAACATAAGGGTGTGTCGATGGGAACAGTACTATCGAATTTCGAGTAGTTAACTTCATAGCCTTGCCGTTCTTTATTGTAACACACTACTGGTTCAAACCTGTGGCCCCACAATATTTCACTGGCTATGTAACTTGATCTGGCTTGCGTCGTTTGACCCGTGCTTTCAATCGTTCCTGAAAAAAAATGGAGTCTTGTGAGCTCTCTGTAATTCCCACGAAACGCTGTCGTCACTCGGCGTTGATGTCGCATCGTTGCGAGCGAAGAATAAAAAAATATTCACGCTAAAAGGTTTGGTTTTATTGATAAAAAATTATCTTTAAAACTCTCAGTTAAATGTTCATCTGAGTCGAGAATAAAATCTGAGGATCCATTGTTTCTTATCAAACAGTGACATATTAGCAAGGCTAGCAAATGTTACGGGCCTCGCGGACTTGAGGGCGCTAACGCTTTGGGACCTGAAGCAGCTCCCCTTTGAGAAGTGAGCATTTAGCCAGGAAGGTGAAGCTCATTGTTTTTTTGGTATCAACATATGAAGGGCCTTACCTTTCACTGACGCGGATACGTCGGCTGTCTGTTCTTTAATAACCAAAATTATCCACGCCGGAATGGAGCAATACATCCCTCGCACACTGAAAGCGCTTAAGCCAGTGTCCAACGGCTGGTTTAACAAATCGTGTGACTGCTCGCTAGCAGAAGATCAAGGCACACAGAACCTTTTTGCAAAACCCCACTGTAGAGAACAGACGTCAAGGCCAGAAACAAATATAACGAAGCGGTTCGCAATGCCAAAACCCAGCATGATATAAAAGTTAGGCACAGGGTAATGTCGCAGCGCAATGGCAGTCGGTCTTTCTGGACGCTGGCCAAGCAGATTGAAAAGAACTTCTCACACAGTAGCCTTCCACCACTTACGTGTCAGGATGGAACTATTGTATTCGACTCAAAGGCCAAGGCGGAAGTGCTAGCCAAGATCTTTGCTGCCAACTCCACCATGGACGTCCTCCACAACGCCCAAATGCCGTCAATTCAAGGGTTACCTACACTATGCAGGAGGTAACATTAAGGTAGAAGACCATAAGATGAGTACTATTGTCGCTCGACATCAACAAAGCCTCTGGTCCGGACTTGATTCCTGCCATTGTACTGAAGAGGTGTGCACCAGAACTTGCTCCAGTTCTTTCGCCTCTCTTCCAGATATCTTATGAATCCGGCACCTTCCCAGAAAACTGGAAATTTGCTCATGTCCAACCCATCCAAAAAAAAGGATCTAAGATCGACCCTTACAACTACACGCCTATAGCTCATCTTTCTGTTATAAGTAAGGTGATGGAGAGGTGCATAAATCGCGAGCTTCTGGACTACCTCGAACGTCACAGTTTGATTAGCAACAGGAAGTATGGTTTCCGGCACCAACGATCTACAGGGGACCTCCTAGCTTACGTCACTCAATTGTGGAGTAAACTCGTCCAGTCTGATGGTGAGGCTCATGTCGTTGCTCTTGACATCATGAAAGCGTTCGACTAGCTGTGGCACGCTACCCTCTTAAGCAAACTTTTACCCTATGGCCTCCCAGAAAAGCTTTGCAGATGGGTGGCTGACCTTATTTCTGGCCGCAAGATATCCGTCGTAAATGACGGGTTCTCCTGTTCACCCCACAACGTCAACGCGGGTGTTCTCCAGGGATCGGTCTTGGCTCTGACACTGTTTCTCTTACATATCAACCACCTCCTTTCCTGCACGATCAACCCAATCCACAGCTTCGCTGATGACAACACTCTACATGTAGGAATTCAGAGCGACAAGCCTATCTCTGCCGCTCAGCTGGAAAAAAGAAGACTAGCGACGACTTCCTCTCTGACAAGAGACCTGGAGGCTATCACTGCTTGGGGACACAGTACACAGTACTTTGACGAACAAAAAGCATCCTAGCGCTCATCCGGTTTCGATGGATGGCCGAGTTCTGCCAAAGAGCCATGCATTTCGGCTGGTCGGAGTCCAGATCAGCGAGGACTTGATTTGGTACGAACACGTCTCGTCAACAGCTGCAGCTGCTGTTGAAAAGCTAGGCTATTTGTTTAGGGCTAAGAAGTACTTTTCTCCAGATGACCTTCTCACTCTATACAAGGCCCAGATAAGGCCCAGCCTCGAGTATTGGTCACACGTTTGGGGTGCTGCCGCTCCGACTACATTATTTATGCTCGTTGCTGTCCAGAGGAGGGCGGTGCGACTGATCGATGACTCTTCTCTAACAGACAGTCTCGAGACTCTTTCACACCGGCGGGCCGTCGGCGACCTAGCCCTTTTCTACCGCTACACCAACGGACTTTGCTCCTCTGAGTTCTCTTCCAAGATGCCGCCGCGCGATGAGCCTGTTAGACAGACACGCCTGACTTTGACATCCATAACTGGCCGATACGACCGCTCCTTTGTCCCGAGGGTGTCGAGATTGTGCAACAATCTACAAGAGGAAGCTTTTCCCAGTTCTACTAACGTTAGGAAGTTCAAAAATTGCATGAACAAAATTTCTTTGAGATCATCATAATAGCCGCGGTGTTCCGGCATTTAGGCTTATGCCTGCGCGGCTACTTCAATATGAAAAAGCGAAAAAGGATGAATGTCACAAGAAGTAAGTTTCGAGAAAAGTGAATTTAAACGTTTGAAGACTCCTAGAATCGTTGTAGAGGGTGGGTCAAAGATGTGACGGAGTACTATAGATTAATTACTATAAGCAATTGAAAAAAAGTTAAATTAAAAAAAATATTTTTGATATACAGGCTAGTCCAAAAGTGAAAACAGACCAAACGTTTTTTAATGGAAAATCCGTTTTATTTGTGTATTTTGAGATTCTCCGTATGATTTTAAACATTTTTTATATGTTAGCATCCATGCTTGAAATTAACTTTTTTTGAGATATTGAGGTAAAAAATAAGCTTTCCGTCATACACAACACCCTGTAAAATCTAAGGATTGATTAACCAGCAAAATTCCTATCTCAGGTCTTACGATCTGTTCCAATATGAGAACTACCTTAACCCCTAACTGGTGACCATGGGTCTGACAGACCCTGCGCGAAATTCAAATTTCTCCCACTCCCGGATTTAACTAGATTTTAGCTTGTCCGCCTAGGTACCCGTCTAATAACTATTTGCAAGTAAGACAACGTTATGTGTGCATCGCGGACTTTTACGAGAGAGTTTTCGTACGTTGTCAAATATTTCGCAGGGTCTGTGAGAGCCAGCGTCACCATTTACGTGATTTTTGAATAATGGCATCTTCAAGACAAAAAATACATGCAACTGATAATGATTTCGAAACTATTGCGCAGCGATGGTACGAAGAAGAAAAAAGTGACTTAAGTGATGAGGATGATAATATACAAGATCCCGATTATTACAATGACCACGATTCAACTTCAGAAATAGAAAATAATGAAGGTAACAACGATTCTGCTTCGGGAGAGGAACTTGAACCTGAGATGGATAAAAATAAATGTTAGGGCGTGTTATGGAAAAGATGTGTGAGATGTAAAAAATCAGTTTGCTTACCATGTGTGGAAAAATATGTGTTGAATGTGCCAAGGAGTAACATTTTACTTTTTTATTTACCTCAAGTTCAGGTGCTGTAGTTTTCTAGTATATATTTTTCCAAAATGTTCATTTTTTTTATTTCATACTCTATCAATGTTATTTCATCAATTCCATATATTATAGTGTATTAAAAAAAAATTGTTTAAAAAATTTAATAAACTATGCTGTTCGACAAATATGTGGATTTTTATTTAGTTTTCCTAATTTATGTTTGATAAATACAGATAACCTTCAAAATTATTTATAAAACATTGTTATTTGCCTCAAAATATATTAGAGAATTAGACAATATATAAAATTAAACAATATCTAAAATACATACAAGAATACAAAAAAAATAATATGTGGGTCTGAGAGACCCAGCGTCACCACTAACGTTACCCGAATGGCACGTCACCAGTTAAGGGTTAACAGGACATTTATAACACAGGGCCTAGAACATGAGAAAAAGGTGATATTCAAACATCAATAGCTCAAACACAGAATTGGGACTGGAAAAAAACAATGAACCAAAAAAATCTATATTCAAAAGAATATAGAACAAACAAGACAAAATTAATGGTAACTGCTTAAAAATGATTACTTAACGTTTATTTCTTTCGTCGCAGATAGGTGTATGATAAATTATTGTAGTAGCTACTAGTTTTGGTGATGATTAGTGGACATTCATCTTTTTTCATACAACGGCTGTGGCATTCATCTTTTTTTTTCCTGCACGGCAAGTGCATATACTAAGATTTAAAAAATACGTGCTTGTGTTATGATTCACCTTGTGGAGAGCAGCAAATAAGGAGTGTGTAAATAGTTACAAGAGCTACAATTTTTATATCTAACGTTATTAGGTATTTATAAGGTCGGAACCATCTTCTGATTACATATTAAAAATTCGTCGTGTATCCTCGTTGAGAGATCGTTGTCAGAAGTCAGGTTGGATTGCGTTGGTTTTCACTTTGCTGGTCGTTTTCTCCCGTTTTTTCGGAGTTCAGGTCACCGAGGAGCTGATCTGACACATCTCGTCAATAGCGGCAGCTGCTGGAAAAGTGCTAGGTTATCTGTTCAGGGCTAAGAAGTACTTTTCTCCGGATGACATCTCACTCCATACAAGGCCTAGGTAAGACCTAGCCTCTGGTATGCATTTAATTTTTTTGAGGAAATTAACCATTTCTGTAGGAATGCCGAAAGATGCCCTCTAGCGGCCACATGTAAAACTAGCAAAACATCAAATATTATAGTATTTGTAGCCCAACAATAGCTCTTTTCAACTAGCCCAAATTTGCTAAGATCGGCTCAGTCGTTTCGAACCACTTTATTTTTAGAGATACAACAAAAATTGTCTAACAAAATAGTTCGCATTCTCATCGACTTGATAACACTGATAAACACATGATTTGTGACATGACAATTTTTGGGTGTATCTTATGTATTTTGAGACCATTAAACCAAATCTAAAAACAGAATTTTTCTATCACCCACAGATATTCGCAAACATCTACTTTTATGAATTATACAATACGTAACATCTCATATTGCTGCATTTCTCGGCGTTTGTGCGATGACGCGCATATACAGGGTGTCCGCAAAGTTGGGGTTTTCCTTTACACGACGTGTAGATCTTGAAAACATAAGCAATTTTTCTTAGTACCATATACGCCAATGTCTTAAGGGAACCGAGATAAAGGGCTCTGCAACATCAAAAATATCTGAATACCGTCCTGTAGCCGCGACCCGCCGGGATATCCCCGACTGTTACAAGGTCTCAACCCGACGACAGAACTGAGTCGGGGTCAGTGTGTCAGGTTAGTATGCAACCTTTAACCGACGGTTACGGTCACACCTGTAGAGGTAATCGCGTAGACGAGAATCACTCAACAAGCACTAGAGACGTGGCTAGAGAAGTGCAAGTATCAAAAACTAAAGTGAGGCAAACGCTGCGTGAAGAGGGGCTGTATCCGTTTCACGTCCAACGTGTACAAGCCCTTCAACCTGACGATTTTCCAGCAAGAGTGCGGTTTTGTGAGTGGTTGTTGCATCAACATGACAATAATCCGGACTTTTTGAAGTGCATATTGGTGACAGACGAATTTACGTTCACGCGTAATGGGGTGAATAACTTTCGCAACACTCATGTTTGGTCATTTTCAACAAACATTTTCGGTGAATGTTTGGGCTGGCATGGTGAACGGTATGCTCATTGGACCATTTATTCTCCCAAATCGATTGGACGGGATGCAATACCTAGACTTTTCACGCAACATTTTGCCTTCCTTGTTAGAAGATGTGCCATTAAGTGTAAGACAATCAATGTGGTTTCTGCGTCTGCTCGGTAGCGCTTCAGCTGATTTCATTTTCTGTTGGAGCGGTATGATTTCGGGCAGAGACGTACTTAGCCCTTCTCGTCAACTGGAGAGTGGGTACTTTTTCCTTTATTTTTTTACTTGGTCGCTCTCGTTTCACTACACATTACCTTTGTTATTTCAAGGGTAGTTGTTTCTGAAAAGGAAAACCCCAACTTTGCGGACACTCTGTATAATGTTAAGACATGTCTGTTCCTGTTAATTATATGCGAGCTCTATGTTTAGAGAACATATTGCGTTTATTAGTAGACTAATAGCAGCCAAGTGAGTTACGTTTTCTGTGTTGAAGAGTACCGAGGTGTTCTGAGTAATGTTAATTTTTGTTAAAACGGTGTGTTGTTTTTAGTTTATTGTGATCGAGACTAGCTTTATAGACAATGCCTAGAAATTGTGTAAATAGTCCGAACAGTTTTTGTTATATGTGCGGAGAGCTAACTCTTAAATCCCAAAAACGAACTTTTACTCCCCTTGTGTTGAAAACATACGAACTTTACTTTGGAATTAAAGTTGGCGAGCAAGATAAACTATGGGCCCCTCATATATGTTGAAACACTTGTGTAACATTGTTGACAGGTTGGTTACGAGGCGAAAATCGTAAAATGCCCTTTGCGGTACCACTGGTTTGGAGATAACCGAGAGACCATACTACTGATTGCTGTTGGACATCCTAGTAGGATCGGAAATTTTTACGCTTTCTGTAACATCACTTTCAAAATCGGTGGATTCGACTTTTTCATCCAAAGACCAAGATTCTGGTAGAACTGGGACAAAAAGTTCATCACTATGCTTAAGGCACCGCAAAGCTGATGGTAAATTAAAATAATGAACAGTATGTTTCAATTTTGGTCCAATACCTTTAATATTTGTGAGGCAAAAATAGGAATCAGTAGTATGGACTCTCGGTTCTGTACAAACCATTGGTACCGCAAAGGGCATTTTACGATTGTCGCCTCTTACCAACCAGTTAACAACATTACACAAGTGTTTCAACATATATGAGGGGCCCATAGTTTATCTTGGTCGCCAACTTTAATTCCAAAATAAAGTTCGTATGCTTTCAACACAAGAGGAGTACATGTACGGTTTTGGGATTTAAAAGTTAGCTCTCCGCACACATAACAAAAACTGTCAGCCCTATTTACACAATTTCTAGGCATTGTCCATAAAGCTAGTCTCGATCACAATACGCTAAAAACAACACACCTTTTTAGCAAAAATTAACAGTACTCAGAACATCTCAGTACTCTTCAACTCAGAAAACGTAACTGCCTCGGCTGCTATTAGTCTACTAATAAACGCAATATGCTCTCTAAACATAGAGCTCGCATATAATAAACAGGAATAGACAGGTCTTAATATTATATATGTGCGTCATCGCATAAACGCCGAGAAATGCAGCAATACGAGATGTTACGTATTGTAATTCATAAAAGTAAAAGTTACCGAATATCTCTGTGGGTGATTGAAAAATTCCGTTTTTAGATTTGATTTAATGTTCTCAAAATACATAAGATACACCCTCAAATTGTCATGTCAGAAATCCTGTGTTTATCAGTGTTATTGGTTGCTGGCTATTTTTGTCTATCCCTATTCAAGTTATATCCATCATCACCCTGTATTTTATACAGGGTGACTTTGAAGTTGAGTCATTAATTTTCAGATAATGATTGTAGACGGAAGATAAACCAAAATATGTGTGTAAAAATAAAAAAAAATAAAAAAAAAATTTTACCTTGTTTTATAAAGTATCCTCCCGACAAGTATTTCAGTGCGGACCTGTATTTGATCGTGAGGTCTTGGAGCACCGGCATGCCGTCACCTGATTTACGAGCCCGTTGCACTACATTAACAAAGGCACGAGGGGTTGGTTGCACTCGATTGGGAAACCGATCCGCATAAACATGTGCCATTTTTTATTTCGTTTGAGCCACGCAACAGACACTATTCACACGTGTTACCGACTGACGACACTGACTGTATGTATAACTGAACTGAATAAAACAATTGTAAAAACATCGTTCCAAATTCTTTCGCTTTTTTGTTTCCGATGCGATGAACCGATAAGGCGGATTATATCCATGGTTGCCAAACACAAGCACATAATATTATTATTGAGACAGTGCGGTACTCAAACTTCCGAAGGGCTATAACTTTGTTACTTTAATTTTACCAGAAAAATGGTAAAGGAAAAAACATTTCTTTTGATCAGATCTACTCACTGTTAAAATAAATGACTCAACTTCGAAGTCACCCTGTATAATATTATAATTATTACCTGGTACTTGTATTTCTTGCTAGCATTGTCGCTACGCTATGGAATCTTATCTCGCGCCTTGAAGTTCACATGTTAACATCCTCTGTATCAGCATATTATATTTCTGCTACATTGTACTAAATCCATGTGTGAGGAAATCTTGTCACTTCTTGTCTAAACGTCCTGTTTTACGCATCGTCGTGACAAGGTTTCACAAAAGTCCTTTTGTACCGTTAATCGAAATAAAGTTTTTTTTAAAAACAAGTATTTCGGTGGCAGTAATTCAACTTTCATTGCATTGTATAGTGACTGACCGACCATTCATTTGAAGCTACCAAAAAAGTAGTCGCCTTTCGAGTCGAGTATAATTACCTTCTAGTATTACGACGATCTCGAACCTCTCCTGTAACATGTCTCCGGCTGACAAATTGTAAAATGGAGAATCTTCATCAATCTGATGAACGATGGTCATAGGCCAGATGAAGAACAAATTTCCGTCGCATCCATCTGCATTCAAGGAGAGCTCAGTTTGAAAATTGTTCAAAATCTAAAAACACATATCAAAATTAAATTTATACAGGGTGTCCCAAAAGTCATGGATCAAACGAGAGAGGATGTTAGGGAAGGTCATTTCAAATCAAAAAACCATATACCATATCTTTTAAGTTTTGCATATAGAAACATAGTAGGCCGCGCGGATCGAACGTCAGTACTGAATCTTAACCTCACTCTTTAGTAAATTTAAATTCAAAGTTTCACAACAATACGTGCAGTGTTCTCACTACAGTGAATTTTTAAGTGTCACCAAGTGATTAGAAAAATGGAACTCAACCGAGAACATTTTCGCGCCATAATTTATTACAACTTTCAGAGACAATTATCGCAACAAGAATGCCTTGCTGAGTTAACTGCCTGTTTTCGGAAACGAAGCGCCACATCAGTCGACCTACCGTGTTGTTTTATTTCCATATGCAAAACTTAAAAGACATCCCTCGTAATACAACTTACCTCCCCTTCTTTCGTCTTCTTAGGCCTAATCAACTGTGCCCTGATGCTCGCCCCTATAATGTGACTCTTCCTCATATCCCCTACCCTGAACATGAGGCACAAATGTCCGTCTCTCTGACACACCACCGCGTTTCTTGAGAATTGTAATGTTTGCGTCCTCAGTTTCGGCCTGGTCATCTTGGCAAAAACGATGCCCACCATAAATGATTGGATGATCATTCCGGAGATACTTTGCATACACATGATAAAAATGGCTTCCGGGCATTCTTCGGTTGTCGTTCGAACGCCGTAACCTATTCGACAAAATACGAGTGGAGTGAATGAGCGCGTTCAGCGAACGTCAAGCGGTCCAGCAGTGCTGCGCTTTTATGCTAACTAGCTGGGGCCGTGGAACTACTAAATCTGACAGCTAAGTGAAAATTGCTGCCAAACTGAAGAAGCAATCCTATGGTATTTCACGCTATTCAGCATAGAAGCGTTGTACCGCTGGACCACTTTACGTTGACTGAACGTGCTCATTTACTCATATTTAATTTCATACAGTATTTGCAAAAAAATAGGAAAACGAAGTATAACGATTTCAATTTTTAAAACCTCAAGAGGTATATTGTATATATATGTATGTATATATATATAGGTGAAAAATTAAAGCTTCCGCTTTTTGTTGGGTACTTCGACAAAATTTGAGCAAAGAGGACTCTTTATACTTTTTTTAATTCTCTCTAGCTTTCAATGGACTTTGCCATCATCATCAGGAGCTGCAATTACAATGATAACAGTAGCAACAAAAGTGTAAAATGAATTTAAATTGAATCAACTTACAGTAGTATGTGAGGATGTTGCTAATTGTTGTTTTCGTATAGGATGAGGGAAATGTCCAGTAACATGGTGAGAGCTGGATACATGGTACAATGGTTAAAATTATATAAAATATGACAAGACAAGTTAATGACAGATTAAAAATTATTTAGAAAACATTAGAGCATTACGTCGTGAAGCCGCTTGATGATTGCACAAAATGGTGGTCAAGGAATAATGAGTGAGATGAACCTTTGACAGAAGGCCGAAGGTTGTCAATGTCTGTGTTGAAAGATGGAACGAATTGTGGGCGTGTGCCAATACGTTGCCAAATCACTTCAGATGATGTGATTTTCAGAATGTTATGTAAGAAATTGTTAAATCGACATTCTATGAATTACACAAGTATCAACGTTCTTGATAAAGAAAAACACCTTTTCAAACGTTTATTCCTGGAAATGTCCCACATTTTCATGAATAACAACTGTATCAACAAAAAGACAGATATTAAACAACTGAGTGTCATTTACTCATATTTGCTAAACTGCGAAAAATTGGAGAACTTACATATCTCCCCAAATTTCGACTTTTCACAACCATAAATATAATCTGTGTTTTGGCCGATTCCACCAACAAATTTCATTCCACTCAAAATCTAATAATTCTCTTCTCACAATTTATTAATAATTGTTAATTTAAAATTCCCATTAATTAAAATATATTTTATTCAACTGCCTCTGATCGGTTTAACAATTTCTTACATAACATTCTGAAAATCACATCATCTGAAGTGATTTGGCAACGTATTGGCACACGCCCACAATTCGTTCCATCTTTCAACACAGACATTGACAACCTTCGGCCTTCTGTCAAAGGTTCATCTCACTCATTATTCCATGACCAACCATTTTGTGCAATCATCAAGTGGCTTCACGACGTAATGCTCTAATGTTTTCTAAATAACTTTTAATCTGTCTTTAACTTGTCTTGTCATATTTTATATAATTTTAACCATTGTACCATGTATCCAGCTCTCACCATGTTACTGGACGTTTCCCTCATCCTATGCGAAAACAACAATTAGCAACATCCTCACATACTACTGTAAGTTGATTCAATTTAAATTCATTTTACACTTTTGTTGCTACTGTTATCATTGTAATTGCAGCTCCTGATGATGATGGCAAAGTCCATTGAAAGCTAGAGAGAATTAAAAAAAGTATAAAGAGTCCTCTTTGCTTAAATTTTGTCGAAGTACCCAACAAAAGGCGGAAGCTTTAATTTTTCACCTAACTGGTTTAGACGACAATGACCACGTCTCAAGTTATATATATATATATATATAATAAATAAAAAAATAATGAAAATAAATGAAAATCAGAGACTTCATTTTCTAATTCATTTGCTGTCAGTTTCTTAAAACTACTTCCTAAAATAAACAAATATATTTTGCTCACAAAAATAAAATATATTATTTGCATCAAATAACCCCTAATAATTATAAATCTGTATTACAATGTGAAAACGCTCTACGTTTTTAAACTTTAATCTATTTCTGCGTTCTGTTATGACTTGCCCCGCTTTTGAAAAAATTCGCTCACAATTCAGGTGTGATTCCCTAAAATCCCAAGAAAAATTATCCCCTGTCATATGATATCTATTGTAGGCAATTGAGCCATCTGTGAACTAAAACATGAGCCTTAGCGAGGAACGCCGCCTGGTAGGTTTCTACAAAGGAAAAATCAGAAACCACGTCGTACGTGATTTAGAATTAGAAGTTATAGTGAATGGTCTAAAATAACAAACTAACTAAACAGCAAAAAGACCGAGTATTTTTACCAAGAGTATTAGTTACTTTGAGTCCTGGCAAGTAACGCTTACTTTCTAACTGTTACTCAAATATTTTACATCACTAATGATCTCTGTGATATGATATGGATGTTTGTATGCAAATTTCGTCATATACAGCAGACGCTCGATAACGTAAACACGGGATAATGAAAACTTGCGCTAATGTAAACACAAACTTCGTTCTATAGGATCAAACGGAACGCGCGATAACGTCAACAATGTGTACGCTCGATAACGTAAACAACTCTCGGCGCAAGGAAACAGCGCGACGGTAAAATGCTGAAGCCTCGATGATTTATGTCGGGCGTCGGGGAGTCCCCGATTTATGATGTAGAGTGTAGGGGATTCACCTCTGCGATAAAATACGACAAACTCGGTCAGTCGTATGATCGTTTAGGATACGTTTATACGTACGTATGTATTTCATTTTTGAACTTAAGTGAATATATTGCACGCGTTAATATATTTTACGACTATGGCATCCACATCCTATAAAAGAAAGTGTTTAAAGTTGAGTGAGAAAGTGAAAATCATAGACGAAGTTGCACTAGGTGCGGGAGTGACACAGTTAGCAAAAAAATATGGAGTATCGAAAGCAACAATCTGCGTATGAAAACTCAAATTTTACAAAAAACGTGCAATACATTTGGAGGTTCGGGAAAAGGAAAAACTTTAAAAAATGCGACGGCACCTAAAATGGAAAATTCGCTGTATAAGTGGTTTTTAAAACAACGGGAAAATCATGTCCCAGTTAGTGGCGAAGTACTTAAACAGAGAGCGAGACTGTTAAATGAAAAGAAACTGAAAATTTGGTAGCTAGTGATGGCTGGCTACAACGATTCAAAACAAGATATGGAATTCGACTGCTGTCTATATCTGGTGAAAAATTAGCAGCACAACCACAATTAGTGCAAACATTCAAAGAAAAATTGATGAAAACAATTATCGAGCTAGATTTAAAAATGGAACAAATTTACAACGCAGATGAAAGTGGCCTGTATTGTAAAATGTTACCAGAGAAAACCTATGCTGCATCATTTGAAAAATCTGCCCCGGGAAGAAAGCCGGAGAAACAACGAATAACGTTTCTAGCCTGCATTAATGCTAATGGTTCACACAAAATAAAGCCACTGGTAATTGGGAAAGCAAAAAATTCGCGCTCATTTAAAAATGTTAATATCCCTGTTGATTATGACTGTTCAAATACCGCTTGGATGACTAGCAGTATATTCCTGAAATGGTTCCACAGGTGCTTTGTCCCTCAGGTATGACAATCAATTATCACAAATACTCTATTCATAATTTGAAGATGTGTTTTCAATTTGTAGGTAAAAGGTTTCCTAAAACAGCAGAAGCTTCCAATAAAAGCGTTGTTACTATTGGATAATGCACCAAGTCATCCTCTCGAGCAACAACTGAGGAGCAGGGATGGGTCAATTTTCGTCATGTACCCAACGAAACACCGTTAATTCAACCGATGGACCAGAATATAATAAGACTCACCAACTATACTATAGGAAGTTTCTACTTTCGTCTGTCTTATCAAAGAATCCTGAAAACTTATCTGAGGCTTTAAAAAAAGTAACATTACGAGAAGCTGTTTTAGATTTACATATGGCCTGGAATGAACTTAACCAGCAAACTATTCAAAAATGTTGGAACAATCTCTTTTGTACCAACAATGAAGATGATGAAGAAGACGATGTCCCCTTAAGCGTAATTGGAGAACGTTTGCGATTCAATAATGATAATGTTATTAGTCATTGGATGTTGTTGATTTATTGAAAACAGTGAATCCCAACATTGTTTGTACTCCTGCTGATATTAATTTATGGAACGAAGATAAGCAGACGAATGATGCTGATAAGGAGGAGGATATGGATAGTGAGGATGATGAGAACGATCCCATTGAAGTCAGAAGTGTAGTAACTGATGCGCAAGCTATACAAGTTTTTAACTAAGCTTTAGATTGGGCTGAAAGAAAAGAAATGTCATACACGGATATTTTAGTTCTTCGTAAATTACGGGCGCAGGCATTGGAAGGCAATGCTAAGCGCAAATTTACGCAAACAAAAATTGTTACTTATTTTTCCTCTAATTAAAAAAATACTTATCGCTGTTAGAATATTTGTTTATTTTGTTATAAATAGTATGTATCAAATGTTTCTTTTAATAAATCAAATATTATATAAATCACGTTCGCTAATGTAAACATTTCGATAATGTGAACCACACTTGGATTAAATTAGTTTGTAATATCGAGCGTCTGCTGTATATCTTTTATGTACCTGCTATCTCTGTGCTTTTACAAATCTGACCTGTGTAGACACCGTAGTGTATTAACACCAATAAACTATTATTATTATTATTATTAAACAATGTTACAATTTTTTTGTGCATTCTTTCTTCAATCGTAACTTGTTAACGAATATTAGTACAGCTCTGAAATTGTCAAAATTCCTTTGTAGAATTGAGCAGATGATTACTTTTATGCTTGTCACTTTTTCTGTCGCAAAATCTTTGATTCTCTTGAAACCTCATTTTGGAGCAAATTGTGTTTTCAAGAAAAGCAAAGACTTTTTGGAAAGCGGAGTATTCACATACAATTTTAGAGCTGGATAATAAGTTCAATTGAAGAGAAAGCTGATAACATTGTTTTTTATTCATCTTTATACAAAACACGAAACAATCAGACAAAAGTATTAAGCATACTCCTCCAGACGGACTGTTGAGAAAAAGGGACATGTGACATTAAGGTAGCGAGTAACTCGAAGACGCGAAGTCGTGAATTATATTCCAACATGGAAATTATTTCAAGATTGAACTATTTCTTTACTTTGGTACTGACCTATAGTATGTTGCGTTTCTATCGAGAACAGGAAACAAGATGTAAAACCGTGGATGTTTAAGACACACGGCGACCAACCGCTATCAGCTTGACTTTCTGGTAGGTGGTCTTCCTCCAAGTCTCCATGAGTATATGCTATCAGCCACCAGATCAACGCAAAAGTCAACCAGGAACCTAAAAAGATGTTATTGTTATATCATAATGTTTCTCAGTCAAGGTGAGCTTCTGTAACCACTCAGATGAGAAAGCCTAATCTTACTAATTTTTATAATCTAATCTAAAACGTTTTTAAATTGGGCAATTAAAAAATAAATGGCATTAAGTTTTTCTAAGTTAAGCCAAAATTTGTAGTCAGTAAGTAAGTAAGTTTGATTAAATTAAAAATTTAAAACACACATGACAACAGCGCGTCGGTCATTCCTTACTCTTATCGAACCGGCAATCGATCGCAAACGGTAACAATGGTTAGTTATTATTCGCGTACGTCGTCGTGTTTATTTACAATGTTCTCGAATCAAGAGTTCGCCGACATGTTGTTAGTTTACGGTGAAGCTCGTCAGAATTCAAATATTCGCATAGAATCCTACAGGAAAATTTGCTTTCAAATTCAAATTATTTTATTATCCTAAAAGACATTACAAAGTATGTTTAGGATACGTCGGAATAAAAACTAATAAAACAACACAAAATAAATATACAGGGTGTCCCAGAAGTCGACGTCAAGCCGAAACCGGGTGATAGGCAAAGTCATAACAGCTATCAGAAAAATATTTAAAAAAATTTTATGTATGTGTTTAAAAATATAGAAATTTCACACCCTACGGCAGTCTGTCAACTCCTGTTACTACAAATATTAACTTTATTTGGATTTTATTTTTACAATGTAATGATGAATAATGCATCTTCAAACTGGTGTCTCAACCTTACTGCCAACTTTTCCCGTTCAGGAAAAATTGCCACTTATTTCCCAACCAAGTATTCCAAAGTAAAACTTTGCTCAACTTTAACTGGCTGTACTGGAAAAAAATGTACTACGAGAGTTTGGCAAGTAACCTTAAAAGTTGGCGCATTTAATAACGATTCCAAAATGGTACGCAATATGCGCTCGACATCTTCTTAAAAAAGATCGGGTTATTAAACGAGCGAATCCACGGTTATTAACAAACTCAGCTGCTTCCAATAGTCTTTGCCGTAGCTCAGCTACATTTTGAATCGGCTTGAAATACACTTTTTCTTTTACAGTTCCCCAGAAAAAAATCTAACGGATTCAAATCTGGTGACCGGGCTGGCCACGGTATTGTACCAGACCGCCCTATCCATCTGCCTGGAAAGTTTTGATCGAGATACTCTCTCACTGAGAGTGCATAGTGCGCTGGGCAGCCCTCATGCTTAAACCACATGTCCCTGTAAATACTCAGTGGCACATCCTCCAATAAATTTTCTAAATGATTTTCCAAAAAACCTAAATAAACCTCAGCAGTCAAAGTCTCTGGGAACTCAAACGGACCGATTATTTTACCATTTAAAATTCCTGTCCAATGGTTTATCTTGAAGCGATATTGAGATTTATCTTCTTTCATCAAATGTGGGTTTGCTACGTGCCACTCGTGTAAGTTATGCAGGTTCATGTACCCATCTTTCTTAAATGTGGTCTGACCATAAAATTTTTTCAAAGAACCGTGGACCTTCCCCGTGTCTTTCTAACATTGTGCGACAAAAAGCAACTCGGGGCTCATAATCCCGGGGCAGAAGATCTTGAACACGCTATACGTGGTATGGATGGAGCACGTTTTTTTGCAAGATTCTATGGGCTGTACTTTTGGGCACACCTGTTTTTAGTTCTATTGCACGCACTGAAGTACTCGGGTCTTCTTCGACAGCTCCTAGCACCACGTCTTCGTAAGGAAGGAAAGATCTTCCCTCACCGTGTGATTGGTTTGGTAGTTGGCCCTCTGAGAACAGTAAGCGGTGCACATTTGTGAACACTCGATGACCTGGATGACGAGCTGCATTCGGGTTCCTCTCACAGTAAAGTCTCGCAGCAGCACTAGCGTTGCATCTGCATTCCCCACAAATGAGGTGCATGTTAGCATATTCTTGTACGGTGTACACGGACATAGCGGCACTGCACAATCACACTATCAAAGATAGTCTCTAAGGAAAGCAAATGTTGTTTTGAAGAGCAATTAAATAGTCCAAATCCAAATCACAAGCGATCAACAGTCCAGTTCACGAATCCAAAATTAGTAACAGTACGAAATCAACAAGCACGAACATGTAAAGATGCGCAGTAAACGAAGGAGTACTGATCGGTATCAAAGTGTGCAATAGCAAGTAATTGATGTGCTTCATCCATACCACGTACAGCGTGTTCAACCTCTCCTACCCCGGGATTATGAGCCCCGAGTTGCTTTTTGTCGCACAATGTTAGAAAGACATAGGAAAGATCCACAGTTCTTTGAAAAAATTTTATGGTCGGATGAGACCACATTTAAGAAAGATGGGTACATGAACCTGCATAACTTACACGAGTGGCACGTAGCAAACCCACATTTGATGAGAGAAGATAAATCTCAATATCGCTTCAAGATAAACCATTGGACAGGAATTTTAAATGGTAAAATAATCGGTCCGTTTGAGTTCCCAGAGACTTTGACTGCTGAAGTTTATTTGGATTTTTTGAAAAATTTATTGGTGGACGTGCCACTGAGTATTTACAGGGACATGTGGTTTCAGCATGATGGCTGCCCAGCGCACTATGCACTCTCAGTGAGAGAGTATCTCGATCAAAACTTTCCAGGCAGATGGATAAGGCGGTCTGGTACAATACCGTGGCCAGCCCGATCACCTGATTTGAATCCTTTAGATTTTTTACTGGGGAACTGTAAAAGAAAAAGTGTATTTCAAGCCGATTCAAAATGTAGCTGAGCTACGGCAAAGACTATTGGAAGCAGCTGAGTTTGTTAATAACCGTGGATTCGCTCGTTTAATAACCCGATCTTTTTTAAGAAGATGTCGAGCGTGTATTGCGGCTGAAGGAAAACAGTTTGAGCATTTGCTGTAAAGGTAGATCATCATCAGCAGCATTTTGACGCCCACTGTTGTGCAAACAGTTATCCTTAAGGGTCCTTGTGCGTTTTCATAATTGCTGTTTAATTAGGAAATTTTGAAAAATTTTCATCAGTTTTTTTTCAAATAAAAATTGTGCATAAGTTAACGAGTAATCTTCTAAGTGTTATACCATTTTGGAATCGTTATTAAATGCGCCAACTTTTAAGGTTACTTGCCAAACTCTCGTACTGCATTTTTTCCAGTACAGCCAGTTAAAGTTGAGCAAAGTTTTACTTTGAATACTTGGTTGGGAAATAAGTGGCAATTTTTCCTGAATGAGAAAAGTTGGCAGTAAGGTTGAGACACCAGTTTGAAGATGCATTATTCATCATTACATTGTAAAAATAAAATCCAAAAAAAGTTAATATTTGTAGTAACAGGAGTTGACAGACTGCCGTAGGGTGTGAAATTTCTATATCTTTTTCAAAGACCTATAATTTTCAAAACACATACATATAATTTTTTTAGATATTTTTCTGATAGCTGTTATGACTTTGCCTATCAACCGGTTTCGGCTTGACGTCGACTTCTGGGACACCCTGTATGTATAAAACAAATACACACATAAATCATAACATAACAAACTCAGAGACGGCATAATAACATTTACACAGAAAAAAATCTGTTTAGCCTTAAAATTATGTATATCTCCACACTCTTTAATATTGTTTGGTAGCCTATTGAAAATTCGTGGACCCAGTATTTCCGGAGATCTGACGCCGATCTTATACTTGGAAAAATCCACATTTAAGTCTCCCGCTTGTTTGGTCGAGTACGAGTTAAAACTGTTTAAAAACCTAGTTCTGTTAATAAAAATATATACAGCCATTTCATATAAAAATAAAGATGGTAAAGTTAAAATCTTAAGGCGCTTAAAAATATCCTTACAAGAATGCCTACTGCTGACTCCCATCATGCATCTAACCACTCTTTTTTGGGCCAAAAATACTTGTTGGGCATTTGTAGACAAACCCCAGAAGCATAGTGCATACCTCAGTCGTGTCTCAACTTGAGCATAGTAGTTAAACAGAAACTATATGTGCTTCGGTAAGGACAGTTCGAGATATGATTGGGAGTTTATCTTTGAAGCAATGTATACACGGTGGTCTTTAAAATTCAAACCTGTATCTAGATACAAGCCCAAGAATTTAACTTGCGTGTTAAGGGACATTTTTGAGCCATTTAAAGTGATATTCAATGTCCTAGGCTTCTTCTGGATGTTGTGAAATTCGACAACTGATGTTTTTTCCGAATTCAAATAGAGCTGATTGCTGCTAAACCACTTGCAATAAAACTCCACAATATCTCTCTAATGTAGCCTCACACTTATTCGATATCACCACTGAAGTATCATCTGCATATAAAATGAATCTACCTTCAGAGGAACAGAACTCAAGGTCATTTACATATAGACTGAATAGAGCCTTGAGGGACGCCTATGGAGATGTCAGCTATGTCGGACTTAATAGGCGCATTCAGACCACTATCGACGATACTCACAAATTGGGACCTATTCTCTAAAAAAGAGGTTATCCAGTGATATGGTGGACCTTTATCCCTATCATGTACAATGAGTACAGGCCTTGTTACCAGAAGACTATCCTCGCAGACTAACATTGAAAATCCGGATTTTTTTAAAAACATTCTAGCGACGGACGAATGTACTTTTACGCGAGACCGGATATCAAATTTCCATAATACTCACACGTGGGCCGAAAAAAATCCTCATACCATTCGTAAATGTCATTTCCAAAAACCTTTTAAAATAAATTTTTGGGCGGGTATTCTTGAGGATCAGGTAATTGGCCCTTTCGAGTTACCCCCAAAGTTGTCAGGATACCTTAGCTTTCTAGCCAATAACCTACCAGAACTTTTGGAACAGACCTTAGACAACATGCCATTACAACGGAGACAGAATTTTTAGAGGCATCATTCAGTATTTGAATGAACATTATCCAAATCGCTGGATCGGTCGAATTGCTCCTGATCCTCGAAAATGGCCAGCAAGGTCTCCTGACCTCAATCCGATGGATTTATGGTATTGGGGAGAACTTAAAGGGCTGGTTTATGGGGCTGGTCCAATAACAACTGAAACACAACTTCGCGAAAAAATTTTAATGCGGCTGAAATAATAAATGGACAACTTCGAGGACCTAGAGTAAGAAGAAACTGGGTTCGTCGTAATGAAGCTTGTGTGGAAAGTGGAGGACGACATTTTGAACACCTTTAAATACAAAAAAAGTGCAGTACGGGTTTTATAAAGAAAAACAATGTATGTATCAAAATTGTGTTCCCTATTTATAAGTGGATTTTATTTTACATTAAAGTTGCTTTTCTCTAAAAAAATCCGTTTTGACCCGCTTGTTCTATGAAACTTTTTGCTTCTCTTAACTCCCTTCATCACCCATTTAAATGTCTATCATAACGTTTACACCCTGTATAATTACAATTTTCTATTGTCACCCGCAAAATAACCTCCTTCTGAAGCCACACAGCGCTGAAGATGGTTCTTCTACTCCTCATACCACTCCGATACCGAAATAGCCTTGAGGTGATTTTTCAACTTCGGGAAGAGAAAAAAGTCACAAGGACTCAAGAATAAGGAGGCTGGCGAGGTACAGGAATATTTTTACTAGGCAAAAACTCGTTTATTGATATTGCTGTGTGACGAGAAGCATTATCGTAATGCAACACTCAGTTGTTCTTGATTTGATGGAGGGGTGTTGTGCGAGTCAAAGTTAACTCTTTTCCGATCTATCTATCAACCGCCAATCTGAACGAAAAAACCCAGATTCTTTCGATATATTCATTGGTTCTTGAAGATGAAGGCCTTTCACTTCGTGATTCATCTTCAATCGACTGTCTCCCTCCTGAAAATGCCTTAGACCACCGAAAAACCTGAGCTTTTAATAAAACACTATATTTGTAGGCCCGCTGGGGTTGTTTGATGTCCGACCTCCAAAAGTGTTTGGCTTACTAAGCGATAATTCGTTCTCTGTCTTAACGATGATTTGCAGAGACCTACAACGGCCTTTTCTTGTTGTTGAGTCGCATAACTTGGCATACCGGGTGGCGCATCGAAAACGAAACAGACGCAATTACTGGCAGCTCAGTTTTTTTTTTGTAAAAACGCTCAGACCCGTCGATTTTGTTTTCGCGGGGAAACAAGTTTGGCAAAAAATCACGTTAACACGTGCAGCCCTCTGGGCGGGGGTGACACCAACCCTAAAATCGTAAATGGAAAGGGGGATCGAGTGATACCTGATTTTACAGGTCACTCAATTCCCTTTATCATGATGTAAAATACATGAGCTTCAGTTCAGTAGTTTGAAGATTTATTGATTCAAAGCTTAAAGTAGACTTTAATAGGTTCATCAGATTAGTTTGTACTACTTTCAGAAGAAATTTGACTAAAAGAATTTACTTAATAAGCAAATGCTTTTCTTCACTACGCCCATGGTTTGTTTATCATTTTGTTGTTGAAAATAGCTATTGGAGCGTTTTTTTGTGGCAAAAAAGTTATTTCTTGAAGAAAGATAAGGAAATATCTCGTACTTATTTTAAATAAGAATAGTTTGCGATTGATTTGACCAAACTTTGTTGATAAAATAACTTGTAACGCTTTATTACATAAATTAACCATGGTATATTTTACAGCAGAAAGAGTTGAAATTATCGAAATATTTTTCAGAAATAATCAGTGCGCTAATAGAACAGCAGAAATATTTAATGAGCGACATGAGAACAGTAACGTGCATCGAAAATATGTTCTAGAACTTGTAGCTAAATTTCGGGAAACTGGGTCAGTCGCTAATAATATAAAAATAATAACAATAATATTTATTCACTCAATGTACAAAGATAACAAACAATATGAGCAAATAAATATAAAATCTAAACAGGCCCGATACATGGACCAATAATTTGAAGTTGCAACTGTAGAATGCAAATGACAAAAAAGGACAAAATTAGCTACAGTAGATTATGTATAATTTGTCAGTGGGATAAAGTTTCGGTTTTTTAAATATCATTTTTAGAATACTTTTTTGAAAAACATCTAAATTATAGATATGTGAGGAACATGCAGCTCCCCATGCTAATATACCATATGTGAGATGAGGCTCAATCAGTGCATGGTATAATGTTCGAAGATATTTTTCTGTCAATATATTCCCAAGGTATTTAATTTTGTGGGATACAAATCTAACTTTCTTTAAAATATAATTGACATGGATGTCCCATCGTAAGTGAGGATCCAAGACCACTCCAAGGTATTTTATGTTGGGCACACTATTAATTTGCATTTTTTGATAATTAATGCTGAAGGAAAAATTTGTGTAATTTGGCAGATGTCTAGCATAAGATCCAAATGGTAAAAAATGTGTTTTAGAATAGATAATGCTTAATTTTCTACTGTTAAACCACAGAATAATTTTGATAAAATCATTTTCAATTACATTTTTCAGATCAGACCAGTCAGTGCCTTCATACAATATTGCAGTATCATCTGCAAGACTAGTTATTTAACACAATTAATTTGGAAAATATCATTTAAATATATATTGAATAATAGCGGACCTAAGACAGTTCCTTGTGGGACACCACACTTAATATACATTTCTTTACTAAACGATCCTGATATCTGCACAGATTGTGGGCGATTTGACAAATAATTTTCGATCAGTGAGTACGCGTTTCCTCTGAAACCAATTCTCTCCAATGCTTCTAATAATAATTTGTGATTAACTGTGTCGAAAGCTTTCTCTAAATCAACAAAAATGCAAATTGAAGGGATTCTGTTATCAATATTTTGATGTATTTGATTTACAATTTTAGATATTGCGTCCGATGTAGCCTTTCCTTCTGTAAATCCATATCGATTTTCACTTAAAATTTTGAATTTTGTGAGGTATCGAATCATTCTAGTAGATAAAACTTTTTCAAAAACCTTTGCTACACTGGATATTATTGATATTGGTCTGTAGTTGTTAACATCTGTTTTTGTTCCTGATTTATGTATCGGTATTATATTACCTTTTTTTTAAAATTGAGGGATATATGTCAGATTCAAAGCATTTGTTGATTAGGTAAGTGAGTGGTTCTGTTATGTCTTCGGCTATAATTTTCAAAAAAGGCAACATTGAAAATCCCATAAGGAACGAAGCAATAGAAGTGTGTGGTGTTAGTCGACGTACTGTCCAACGGATTCTAAAGGCCCATAGTTATCATCCGTATAAAATTCACCTGGTACAAGAACTTAATGAAGACGATTTTGATCAGCGATTACAATTTTGTGAAGATATGAGTGAACGAATTACAAACGACAAACATTTTCTATTCAACACTTGCTTTTCCGACGAATGTTCCTTTTTCTTAAATGGCCTGTAAATCGTCATAACTGCCGATATTGGTCAGACTCTAATCCCAGAATTTATCATGAGCAGCCACAAAAAATAAATGTTTGGGCTGGTATTTTTGGCGATCATTTAGTTGGTCCATTTTTCTTAACTGGAAATTTGACCGGTGAAATGTATTTGGAATTACTGGAAGACGCAATAGATCCTTCATTAACAGCCATAATTGAAAATCAGAATGATCGGCGGTACATTGCGAATAGGTTGATGTTCCAACAGGATGGTGCCCCACCACATTACGCATTGTTCGACAATATTTTGATCAGACGTTTCCAGATCGATGGATTGGTAAACGAGGTTGCCATTGAATGGCCCCGAAGATCGCCAGACTTATCACCTTTGGATTTATTTATGTGGGATCATTTAAAAAGCAAAATATATCCTACACATTAGAAGAACTGCGACAAAGAATTGTGAATGAGTGCCTTCAGATTACTCCTCAAATATTGCAAAATGTGCGGTAACGTTTTGAGCAAAATCTTTATTATTGCATGGAGAGTCATGGTGGCCATTTTCAACATTTACTTGCCTAACGGGTCAGTTCATTCTTCATTTTTAAATTACTTTGCTGTAGTGGTGGGCAAAAAGTATCTATCCGATACAAAAGATCCGATACTTTCCGAAGTCAGAAGTATCCGATACCTTTTAATGAATGTATCGAATACTGTAATAAATACTGACAATCTGACTATTTATACATACTGTAGTGTAGACAGAGAGTGACAGAAAAATAATGTACGGTTATGGCCAAATAATTTTCAGCAGCTGTGGATGTCCAAGTATCTGTCGTAATCGTCAAATACTCCGAATTTTTTAGAAAATTCTTTACTTTCTGAACAACCTCATCATATGTTTGGGGCAACAAACTGTTGCTTAAAGTTTTTCTTGAAGGAAGTTTATAAGCAGGATCAAACTCTTCTAACAATTCTCTGAACCCTTCATCTTCAACAATTGTAAATGGCTGCATGACTTTTATAATCATGATTAAAACTTTTATATACAGGTTCTTAGTACGAGGAATAGACATTGGCCGCGTAGCAAAAGTCGATATTTCAGATTGTTTTGATGAGGGAAAAGGCATTCGTCTTTTGCTCTTATCAATTTTTTTTCTGAGGTGTAGAAGAAGTTGTTGGTATTTCCTCCAACTCCGCAGATGTTCTTAAAGACGAAGGAGATGGAAGATCTTCCGTTATTATCGCAAAATGCTTCGCCTTCAAATGTTTCCTCAAATTGCAGGTTGCATCACCTCTATAGGATAAGACATTTTTACAAATGTCACACTTTGCTTTATTTGAATCAATTGCATTGAAATACAACCAAACACCACTCCTTCTTTTATCACTCATATTTTATTATATTTTGAAAAAGAGAATATATTATAAAGGGTTATCCAAATCGGACGCAGGAAAGTAAACGCATATTAAATAAGAAAGATTGATATTCAAATCAAGTTGGGTACTTTATTTTGAAGGTTAATTTATACCATTTATGTATGAAAAATAATATCGCTCAAATGTTCACCACGACTGGATTTACAGACGTCCACGCGATGGTCGAAATTTTCAATGACATTTTGCAACATGGTCGGTTCTATGGCATTTATCTCGGCAATGATGTTGTTTTTGAGTTCTTGGAGGGTGGCTGGTTGGTTGATGTAGACTTTGCTTTTCAAATATCCCCATAAAAAGAAGTCCAAGGGAGTCAAACCGAACGATCTTGGCGGCCATGGCAAATTTCCTCTGCGCGAAATAACGCGATCACCGAAGAAGGACTGCAATCGATGGATATTGACGTTGGTTGTGTGGCATGTTGCACTGTCTTGTTGGAAATAAACATCGTCCATATCCATTCCTTCAAGTTGCGGCAAAAAATAGTCCTCTATCATCACGTGATATCGCTCAGAATTGACGGTAACGGCGTCCCCGGCCGCATTTTCGAAAAAGTAAGGTCCGATGATGCCTTTTGACCACAATGCTCACCACACAGTCACTTTTTGAGGATGCATCGGCTGCTCTTGATACTCACGGGGATTTTCGTTCTCCCAGATGCGGCAGTTTTGCTTGTTTACCGTCCCATTTAAAGTGAAATGCGCTTCGTCGCTGAACATGATTTTTGATGAAAAATTGGTATCAATTTGGCGATGTTCAAGGAGCCAATCTGAGAACGTTCGGCGCGAAAAATGGTCGGCCCGACGCAGCTCTTGCGTCAATTGGATCTTGTAGGCGTGTACATTCAAATCCTTGTGGAGAATGCGGAGCAAACTGGTTCTCGAAATGCCCAATTCTAGGGATCGACGCGTTGTTGATTGTTTCGGATCGTCTCTCACACTCTCCTTCACAACAGCAATATTTTCCGGTGTGCGAACGCTCCTTGGCCGGCCAGAGCCTGGCAGATTTGCCACAGAACCTGTTGCCTCGAATTTACGCACCAGACGACCCATGGTTGTTTCGTTTGGGCGGTTGTTGCGACCGAAATGTTCACGAAGCACGCGAAACGTGTTTTTTATTTTTGCACCATTTTTGTAGTGCTCTTGAATAACTTTAATGCGGTCTTCAATCGAATACGACTCCATAGCGATCAATGGTAAACATTCAACTAACAAAATGACATGTCGGTGACAGAAAACAAAGATGGCGTCTATGTCAAATTGACGTTTACTTTCCTGCGTCCCTATTGGACAACCCTTTATAAAATACACTAAGCACTTCTAAACTTATGTAAATATGTAAGCTATACTATTTGATATGACATAACCCAGCAGTTCTTCTCAACGCAACGTCGAGGCCGACACGTGGGATTCCCAGAACTCGTTAAGATAAGGATGTTGATGTCTACCGCCACTTTTATGTAGATGTCGATATCGATATTCGATATAGATTCGATCTTAGGTATTGGGAACCGAAAGGATAAAAAACTAAGGCAGTCTTACGAGATTGGTAATTTGAATACGATTTTTGGGTTGTTGCACGTTCCGGTTGTCAATTGGGGGAACTTTTGGGAATTTAAGTGTTAGCTAATACTTAACTGAAGCAAAAGGCTGAAATTAATTTCTGGTTACAAAAGCCCAGAACTTATATTTTATTTTTAACCAATATTGTAACAATAACAAATATAGCAATGTAATTTAAAATTCAG
This sequence comes from Acanthoscelides obtectus, assembly GCA_963669975.1. Lineage (NCBI taxonomy): Eukaryota > Metazoa > Arthropoda > Insecta > Coleoptera > Chrysomelidae > Acanthoscelides > Acanthoscelides obtectus. The sequence continues at coordinate 1,741,383 of CAVLJG010000009.1, read as the reverse complement.
GGTATCGCTCATCACTACTCATCAGTCTTTTCTAATTTCTAGTCTACACTCGATGATACCTACTTATAGGGGAATTCGAAGGTCGGGGTCTGGATCAGCGACATAAAGACACGAACAGGATTATTATTATTTATTATTATTATAAATTAACGGATACTAACGGCAATTAATCGAGCCGATACTTGGTATCGGTATTGGATACTCAGTATGGGATACTTACAGATAGAGTATCGGTATCTATTCGATACTTGCAAAAGTATTGATTACTCATCACTACTTTGCTGACAAATGTATTGATCTCCACTAATGCTGATGTATTAGTTTTAATTAAGCTTTAAATTAATAAATCTTCAAAACTACTGAGCTGAAGTACATTAATTTTATATCATTTTAAAGGGAATTGGAAGACCTTTAAAATAAGGTATCACTCGACCCCCCTTTCCATTTAAGATTCTGGGGGTGGTGTCAGCCCCGCTTAGGGGGCTGCACGTGCTAACGTGATTTTTTGCCAAACTTGTGTCCCCCTAGAAAACAAAATCGACGAGTCTGAGCGGTTTTCCAAAAAAAAAACTGTGCTGCCAGTAAATGCTTGTTTCGTTTTCGATGCGCCACCCTGTATATCTTGGTTATAGTCTAAAGTTTTTATTCTAAATCTTTGCGTGGGACGGTATTAACCGATATTCAAAATATACATACCTATAAATCCTATGGCAAATATAGTTAGTGTCCATCTCCACTGGGAATCTACCAATGTGGTGAAAATGTCTTGGAGATACCTCAACCTTCGTCTCGAAATTCTTGATTGGAGAATATTGCAGTCGCCATTTTTGAAAACTGCCCTCCTTCGCATCTTTCGGACGGCATTTGGGCGGAAAGATCGTCTGCAAAACAAAAACTTTCATTAGAGATGTACTGTTGTAGTAATATAAACAAATTATGCAATAATAACGATATCTGAAATGAATTCAAATTTCTATGGAGGTAAGTTTTCTACCAGCGGACCTAAAAACATAGTGTTCTGTCAAATAGCAGTGGCCAAAAGAGGACTCCCATTTTGTTATTGAATTAAAAAATATACGCAATATATTCAAAAAATGTTTCTCAGAAACCTAAATACCGGGGCACCGAGACTACTATAGGAACTTAATGACTTAAAAAATATCTCATACTGAAATATAGCATGTACTAAATGGCTGCATTATCGATTACTGCATGACCTTGTCAAATCAGCAAGTCACGTAATCCAGTTTCTTTACAAAGAAATATAACTCGCTCGACCTTTTTTCTAGAAGTATTAATATAGTAGGTATACGTTTGTTTTCTCTCGTCCTATTGAAACGACATTGTGTTTAAAATATTGGAAAATAAACTGGAAAAAACGGAAACACAGTAGACAAATATTAACCATTTGTAGCGAGACATATAACCGTGGGAGCGACACTCTGACAAGATTCCAGTCACTGTCGCTCCGGGGGTGGGGAGGGGGGGATAAAGGGGGTGATTACCCCCTCCCCCAGACGACTCGAGCAGTCTTTGAAAAGGTGGTATAAAGTAAAAGTCTTATAAAAAAATCTGTAACTTTAAGAAGGGATAGCGGCAACACTGCCAAGCCGCTCAGTGCGCATGCGACTAGCCACTACTTTCAAACCAACAGCAACGGTGTGCGCTTCTTCCTCTTGGAACAGGCATAGTCTAGTCTTTTATGGTCTAGTTCTAGTCTAGTGTCTAAATTCTCTACCAGTTAGGAGTCCGCAACAAAATTTGGCTGAGAAGTGAACAAGCGGAGTTTTGTTGATCAAGTCGGTATTAACGCTATGTTCTATTGATTTTTTATTTTCCACGCATAAGCCAGAAGATGCATTTTTGTTTGCTTTTGATTTTTATACTATAAAAGAATCGTGTCTAAAAAAATGGCAGAGGGAAAACTGCAAATTTAATATAATTCAATTACGAAGTGTTTGGTCCATACTCCAGTTATCATTATCATGTATGTCTATTTTGTCTCAGTCCCTATATACAGGGGTGTTTCAGTTTATTGTTGCATAACGTTAAGATTCGATAGAACTTTTAACATTAATGCATAAAGTCTATATAAACATGGGTCGAAAAATGCGTGGCTTCCGAAATACAGGGTGTTCAAACTTACTTTCTAAAATAGTTTTTTTAAATATTCCGAACAATATTTGATGTATAACAGTGAAAATTGGTATACAAGGGTTTTTTGGTACGACAAAACGAACCATGGGCATAGTTTTACTGTAGCCGCTAGAGGGCGCTCTCTACTGTACCTGTAGTGCATTAAAATGACCGAAAATTTTTTCGTAGTGCAATTTTTTGCTTTTTGAATAAAAAAACTGATTCTTCGCACTTTCCTGCATAAAAAAGCTCTCCTGTGAGTTTTCGTTATAGTTAGCCGTTTTTGAGATATTTCGATTTTTAAGGTTCGATGCATTTTTAATTATTTATGGGAAAATAATATTTTTTTTCACATTTTCGATCTGGGCATTACAAGTAATTAAGATGATCGTTTAGATTGTGTTTTTAAACACAGCAATAATTCCCAACTCCAAATAAACACAAAAAACATAATATTAAGTTGTTTAATTTTCCAATATTATTTTTAACAAATTGAATTAATTATTTACAACTAAAATGCTATTAGATAGTTAGAACAAACATACAACTAAAGTAGTTGCTCGAAATGTAAACACAATTGTCCAATACACAATTCATATCTACGAATGATGGAACGCGGTATAGCATTATTCAAATAAGGCCTTATTTCATCACATGCATTCCTGATTCTGTCTAATAGCATATCTCTTGTGGTTACGGGAGTCTGGTACACTTTTTCTTTTAGAAATCGCCACACAAAGAAATCTAATGGATTTAGGTCAGGGAATCGTGGAGGCCAGGCGACTGGTCCTCTACGGCCGATCCATTTTTCTGGATAATTTTCGTCCAGCCAGTTTCTAACTACTCTCGCATAATGAGCTGGACAACCATCAAGCTGGAATCAGGCCAATCTTCTTAAATCTAACATAACATCATCCCACATATTTGCATGCTCAGCCTTTAAAAATTCCAAGAAGGTCGCAGCATTCAACCTTGCAGGCAAAAGGTAGGGTCCAAATAGTCGATTACGGTAGATACCAATCCACACGTTCACACTAAATTCATGCTGAAAATTTCTTTCCCGATCTGCATGCGGATTTTCATGCGACCAAATATGTTGATTATGAAAATTTACCACTCCACGTCTAGTGAAGCATGACTCATCGGTCCATAAAACGTTACTTAAAAACTCCCAATTATCATCAGTTCTATCAGGAATCCACTGAGAAAATGTGATTCTTCGTTCTCCGTCCCCTGGCTGTAGTCCTTGCACAGGTTGCAAATGGTAAGGACGTCTATTGGTCATTTCTAAGAACACGGTGAACATGGCTTGCTGAAATTCCCAAGGCACCAGAAACTCTCCTAACACTTGTGGTCGGATCTCTATCAAACTCACGCAGAATCATACGGGTAAATCTGCGCTGACGAATATTTATGTTTTGATCCCTCTGGAGATTTTCAAAACCATTTTCAATTATTTGGCGATTCACTCTTACAAATACTGAGCGAGTTGGATGTCGTCTGTTTGGAAATCTTCGTGCGTATTCTCTGGCTGCTTCTGCTGCGTTTCCATTTACAAAGCCATACACAAAATGAATATCCGCTAACTCTTGATTGGAGAATAAAAATGGCATTTTTATAAAACTTACAAAAAAAAAACAGGTAAAAGAAACTAAATTTCGTGCATTCACAATTGCAAAACTGTCAACTAATTGACGCTTAACCTTATTCTGCTTTCAATTTAAAAAATATTTGCAGGCACAGCCTACTTCTAAAAATTATAAGAATATCTCAAAAACGGCTAACTATAACGAAAACTCACAGGAGAGCTTTTTTATGCAGGAAACTGCGAAGAATCAGTTTTTTTATTCAAAAAGCAAAAACTAAGAAAAATTCGGTCATTTTAATACACTACAGGTACAGTAGAGAGCGCCGTCTAGCGGCTACAGTAAAACTATGCCCATGGTTCGTTTTATCGTACCAAAAAACCCTTGTATACCAATTTTCACTGTTATACATCAAACATTGTTCGAAATATTTAAAAAAAAACTATTTTAGAAACTAAATTTAAACATCCTGTATTTCGGAAGCCACGCATTTTTCGACCCATGTTTATATAGACTTTATGCATTAATTTTAAAAGTTCTATCGAATCTTAAAGTTATGCAACAATAAACTGAAACACCCTGTATACGTACTTCAGTGCATTTCGTTCGTTCGAGATGGCAAATTATATATTTAGTTTATGAAAATTGCGTGAACTTAAGAAATCTTGTTTTCCAAACAGAAAAGGTTCTTTGTTATGAGATACGTGAATGCATGGATACCAATAATACCCTTTATTTGACAACATTTGTGTAACTTTTAGTGCTGGTTGACGGCTGCTGTTGTCAGGATGAGTAAAAGGAAACAGAATACCATCGATTGGTTACTTTCTAAACAAAACAATCTGTCTGATCCACCGGCACAAGAATTACCGGAAAAAAACTGATGATAATCCTACAATTCAGCCCGAGCCTTCCACTTCAAAGTTTCTTGATGTTGCACCGTATGCGGAACCAAGTGTTAAACAATTGATGCGAAACCTAAAGGATCCAATTGTGTTGATATTGCGCCATATGTAAATTTCAGCGGCAACTTGTCTTCCCATGAAAAATATACCTTATTGAGGTGTGCAAAGATCCATAATGACTCTTTCAAATATCCCTTTTCACACACTTGGAAAAATAATAAAGAAGAGAAATGTTCTGTTCCGTATGATTCAAAGTTAAAAAAAAATTATATTTTCTACAGAAATTACTGTAACAATTTCATATGTCTGCATATGTCCATGCTTTCAATGTTAAATCATTATAACACTTCAGTACGTCATACTGAGAATTTACTTTCCATTTACTCAAGTTATCATTGAGCCAACTAGGATTACGCAGTTCAGTTCTACATTGATAGATCCTATATTCATCAATGCTGGGGTAATGTTAAACAAATCTGGAAGGCTAAATGCTGATATCATTTCAGATCATAGGTTGGTATATTGTGAACTTCTCGTGACTATTCCTAGACCAGAAGCAAAGTTTTTGACATATAGAGATCTAAAAAATGTGAATATTGAGCTGCTTAAAGAACGATTAACAACTTTGCATTTGGATGATGTTTTCTATGTACAAGACATTGATACGAAAGTTTCGATTTTCACTGAGCGTTTGATTCACTTATATAATGAAGTTGCCCCAATCAGGTCTGCATGCATTACCAAAGCTGCTGCTCATTGGTTGACATCAAATCTAACGCGTATACTTCGTTTGCGAGACAATGCGCTTCGGGCATATCGGGAAAATAAAACAGATCAAAATTGGCGGACGTATAAGGACCGTAGAAATTTTGCACTGGCCTCGATTCGCAGAGAAAAGAAGGCATATTTAACCCAGCTGGATATTTCGAACTCGGGAAAGCTGTGGAAAAATTTGAGAAGTATGAATATCTGTCAGCAGAAACGAATTGAGATTCCTGATAGTTTATCTGATCCAGAGGAAACTAATAATCATTTCCTCTCAAATTTTACATTCGACGATCACTCCAATAATGTAGTTAATAATACAGCCAATTTTTACTCCAACAACCGTTTTGATAATAATTTGACTCCTTTCACTCTTCATACAGTAACACAAGAAATCGTTCTTGATATCATTTTATCGATTAAATCGACTGCCACTGGGAGTGATGGATTGAATTCAATAACGATACGACTTTGTTTGCCTGAAACACTTGACCACATAACTCACATAGTAAATATGTGTTTAGAGAAGGGCTTTTTCCCAACAAGCTGGAAAGAAGCTGTCATCACACCTATTGCTAAAGTCACAAACCCAGCTGAATACCATGATCTTAGACCGATCAGCATTTTATGTTTTCTTTCTAAGATATTAGAAAAGATCGTCTATCTACAGCTTATTGAGTACCTTGAACTTAATCATATGTTTCCGATACATCAGTCTGGATTCCGCAAGAATCATAGTACTACAACTGCTTTGTTATATATAATTGATAACATAATCAGAAATTTGGATGATCGCATTGGTACAATATTGGTTATGCTTGATTTATCTAAAGCGTTTGATTCTGTGAACCACCGTATACTTTTGAGTAAGTTGAAGTACCTTGGTTTAGGTAATACTGCTCTTATGTTCTTTGACTCTTACTTGTCTAATCGAACGCAAAAGGTGAAAACCAGTAAAGGTGTATCTGTGCCCAAGTATGTTCCTTCTGGAGTTCCACAGGGCTCGATCTTGGGACCTCTACTTTATTTGGTTTTCACGTTTGACTTGCATAACAGTGTTGAGCATTGCGCAATCCAAACTTATGCAGACGATACACAGTTAACATTTAATTTTGACTCTAGCAACTTCACTGAAATTTCTTATAAACTTAATGTCGACTTAGCTAATATTGATAATTTCTGCAAACGGCACTCACTGAAAATAAACCCTAGTAAATCGAATGCTATTGTCTTTAGTCCACATAATTTTCCGGTTAATGTTGTTGATCTAATCCAACTGTCTGTGAATCATACTGTCATACCCTTAGTTAACGAAGCAAAAAACCTGGGCGTTATTTTGGATAAAGACCTCCGTTTTAATCAGCACGTGAATACCACCCTTAAATCCACATATATATCGTTAAAATTATTATATTCAAACCGGCACATTCTTAATTTCAAAACGCGGAAAATACTTGTTGAGAGTCTTGTTATGTCTAAAATATTTTATTCGCTGGTTCTTTATTATCCTTGTATTGATTTTAACACTAAATATAGACTCTGTCAACCAGGTACTCAAGTCCAAAAGCTTACCTGTTTTTAAAATTAAATACAAATCTGCTCTTTTGGAATTGCCTTTTTAAAAATCCCTGATGATTAGCCGACTGATTTTGTAGCTTTTGTAAATTTTCCATGCTTTATACATTCTGTAATTGTTCATTGTTTTTTTTTTTTTTTTGTACTGTACTATTGTCCTTATTATTATTATTTTTTCACTTCGTTTTTGAGGTTAAGTGGTAGAGTAGCCATGTGGCTAAACTTCGCCTCAATTCGAAGGTTTCAATAAAGACATTTATTATTATTATTATTATTTTATCCCTCCCAGACTGAAATCCTGGGAGCGCAACTCCAGCTAGAGTAACATTGAATCGAAAGAAGTCAACTCACTACTGAAAATTCAACTTTGCGAGGTACCTTGGAATCCTTGTTTGAACAAAAAAGTCACACTATCATACGAAATCATATTAAATATATTAATAATTATCACATATACATCTTTGATAATTATCTAAGTACATAGGATCAGATTAAGAAATCAATGGTCAAAAAAATATCGTCGGCAGCTTTGATATCAATCCCGTGAGAATTAAGATCGTTAACACTACATAAATAATGGCAGCGCCGACAAGGTTATTATGTATTTAATATGTAGTTAGTAGTAGTGTTGATAGATATGTGATACTAGGTCACGAGGCCAACAATATTTCAAACTTGGATGACATAAGTAATTTATTGTTTGATTTCACTGTTTGCACCGTACCTTTATCTTGATGCATTCCTGATGTGGAGTTTACTTGTCTACGTATATATCTGTCTAATTATGTAACAAGTGTCCGGACAGGAAGGTCAGGGTTAACGAGATTATACAGGGTGGCGCATCGAAAATGAAACAGACGCATATACTGGCAGCTCAGTGTTTTTTTTTTGAAAAACGCTTAGACTCGTCGATTTTGTTTTCGAGGAGGACACAAGTTTGGTAAAAAATCACGATAACACGTGCTGCCCCCTCGGCGGGGGTGACAGCAACCCTAAAATCTTAAATGGAAAGGGGGGGTCGAGTGATACATTTTTATAATGATGTAAAATACATGAGCTTCAGTTCAGTAGTTTTGAAGATTTATTGATCTAAAGCTTAAAGTAGACTTTAATAGGTACATCAGATTAGTTTGTACTACTTTCAGAAGAAATTTGACTAAAAGAATTTACTTAATAAGTAATAATGGTTTGTTTATCATTTTGTTGTTGAAAATAGCTATTGGAGCGGTTTTTTGTGGCAAAAAGTTATTTCTTGAAGAAAGTTAAGGAAATATCTCGTACTTATTTTAAATAGGAATTTAGTACATAGTTTGCGATTGATTTGACCAAACTTTGTTGCTAAAATAACGTGTAACGCTTTATTACATAAATTAACCATGGTATATTCCACAGCAGAAAGAGTTGAAATTATCGAAATATTTTTCGGAAATAATCAGTGCGCTAATAGAACAGCAGAAATATTTAATGAGCGACATGAGAACAGTAACGAGCGTCGAAAATATGTTCTAGAACTTGTAGCTAAATTTCGGGAAACTGGGTCAGTCGCCAATAAAAAACGCAACATTGAAAATCCCATAAGGAACGAAGCAATAGAAGTGCGGGTTTCAGGGCAAGTTTATGTAGATCCTACGTTAAGTACCCGCAAATTGGAGACTGTGTGTGGTGTTAGTCTACCTACTGTCCAACGGATTCTAAAGGCCCCTAGTTTTCATCCGTATAAAATTCACCTGGTACAAGAACCGAATAAAGACGATTTTGATCGGCGATTACAATTTTGTGAAGATATGAGTGAACGAATTATAAACTATGAACATTTTCTATTCGACACTTGCTTTTCCGACGAATGTTCCTTTTTCTTAAATGGCGTAGTAAATCATCATAACTGTCGATATTGGTCTGATTCTAATCCCAGACTTTATCATGAGGTTCATACAAAGCAGTCACAAAAATTAAATGTTTGGGCTGGTATTTTTGACGATCATTTAGTTGGTCCTTTTCTCTTACCTGGAAATTTGACCGGTGAAATGTATTTGGAATTACTGGAAGACGCCCTAGATCCTGCATTAACCGCCAGAATTGAAAATAAGAATGATCGGCGGTACATTGCGAATAGGTTGATGTTCCAACAGGATGGTGCCCCACCACATTACGCATTACGTGTTTGACAATATTTAGATCAGACGTTTCCAGATCGATGGATTGGTAGCAGAGGTGCCATTGAATGGCCCCCAAGATCGCCAGATTTATCTCCTTTGGATTTCTTTATGTGGGGTCATTTAAAAAGCAAAATCTATGCTACTCAGCCAACATCATTAGAAAACCTGCGACAAAGAATTGTGAATGAGTGCCTTCAAATTGCTCCTCAAATATTGCAAAATGTGCAGCAACGTTTTGAGCAAAATCTTTATTATTGCATGGAGAATCGTGGTGGCCATTTTCAACATTTACTTACCTAACGGGTCAGTTCAATCTTCATTTTTAAATTACTTTGTTGCCTAATGTATTGATCTCCACTAATGACGATATATTAGTTTTATTTAAGCTTTAAATCAATAAATCTTCAAAACTACTGAGCTGAAGTACATTAATTTTATATCATTTTAAAGGGAATTGAAAAACCTTTGAAATAAGGTATCACTCGACCCCCCTTTCCATTTAAGATTTTGGGGGGGTGTCACCCACGCTTAGAGGGCTGCACGTGCTAACGTGATTTTTTGCCAAACTTGTGTCCTCGAAAACAAAATCGACGGATCTGAGCGTTTTTCAAAATAAAAACTGAGCTGCCAGTAAATGCGTCTGTTTCGTTTTCGATGCGCCACCCTGTATATGGAAGGCTTATAGAAATCAAATCATTATCAAGTATAAACAACAAAAAAAAATCTTAGAGTTCAAAGATTTGGACCGATTTGCTTATTGTTATAAAGCTGATGACATTTTCGATAAATTACCCTACAAATAAAAAATTAAAATACAGAACCCGGGGCCCCAAGTAGCTTAGCTTAGCAGATTTTCTGGTATCATGACCAAGAACAATATTACGTTACTTTTTAAACAAAAAAAAACGAGAATTTAAAATCCGTTTATCTATTTTGAAGCTACGATGCCTCGAAGAAATACCAAATACGAGTACATACATACGTTAAAAAGGAAAATGGGTAGAATAGATTATTGGAATTTTATTTACAAAGACGTACAGGAATTTCATTTATTTCTGCAACTTTATTAAAGCAAAATCTTTTGATGTGTTCAAAGTATTGATTCTTTGGATTATTCTAAGGCAATTTTGTCCATGACTATTTCAGAAAAAGGTGCTTCTTGCAAACTTAACAAGATTTTCGAAAACAAATTTTGCTGCCAAGATTCACATGTGAAGATTCTAGATAAGCCGCCAAAATATTTAAAATTTCTAGATAAAATAAAAGACTCCAGATTTCTCAATTATCTAGCTGGATTCTCCAGCGAAGGGTGGGGGGGGGGTAACCTAGACTACCTTAGTCCGGAGAACAGGCAGCGAATGATGTCAGGTCTTCGATCTAGCCATCGATCTCTGTATGTTCTACAAGAATGACAAGCAACCTCACTAAAGTTGCTTCATGTAACATTAACAAATAATAAAGGTTCACATTTTGAATTTGGATTTCGTGTAAATTTCGTTTGCCCTGCAAACAAAGCCTGTATTCAAAATACTTCAAAGAAAACAGTCTTAAATCAGCTCAAAGAACGTCTGTTCGAAGTAATGCCCCACGAGTTATCGCGTTAATGATACCAACAATAATGTATTGGAAAATGTAGTTCTCTCCTGGAATATTCAGGATTTTATGAATGCTATTACATAGCTGGTTTATCATTATAATAATATTTATCCACTCAATGTACAAAGAACATGAGTAAATAAATATAAAAGAAAAACATGCCCGGTAAGAGGTATTGTCCGTGCATGGACCAATAATTTCAGGCTGTAGCTGTGGAGTACAAATTAAAAAAGGGGAAAAAATTAGTCACAGTAGAGTATATATTTACTTTTTCACATTCCTTTTGAAATAACTTCCGGAAGACAAATCTTTTAAATCGTTAGGTATAATTTTATAAAGATCTGTCACTAAATAAAGCTATGACCGCTGCATTATAGATTTATGTGGCTGAGGAACTACTGTGGCATGAATTTTACACCTTGTATGATGATTATGTTTAATTTTTTGGTTGGTGTCGACAAAATGGTAGTGAGTGATACTGTGAAAGAAATGAAGCTGTCTTTTTTAAACATAATTTTTAGAATACTCATTTGAAAAATATCTAAATTATAGAGATGTGATGAGCATGCAGCTCCCCTTGGTAATATGTGAGATGAGGCTCAATCAGTGTACAAAAATGTACAAAAAGATTTTTAGGTCAGTATATTCGCAAGGTATTTAATTTTATACGATATAAATCTAGCTTTCTATGAAATATAATTGACATGCATGTCCCATCGTAAGTGAGGATCTATGGTATTTTATGTTTAGCACTCTATTAATTTGCATTTTTTTGATTTACATTGAAGGAGAAATTTGAGTAATTTGGAAAATGTCTAGCATAAGATGTAGATGGTAAAAAATGTCTTTTAGAATAGTTGATGCTTAATTTTCTGCTATTAAACGACCGAATAATTTGGACAAAATCATTTTCAATTACAATTTTTAGATCTGACTGGCCAGTGTCTTTATATAATATTGCAGTATCATCTGCAAAACAAGTTATTTTGCCACACAGTAAATTTGCAAAATATTGTTTAAATATATACTGAATAACAGTGGTCCGAAGACTGTTCCTTGTGGGACACCACACTTAATATACATTTCCTTGCTAAATAATCTTGATATCTGAAAAGATTGTGGGCGATTTGATAGATAATTTTCGATCAGTGAGTATGACTTTCCTCTATTATTGTCTTGTATATCATAGAAATGACATAAGACTCGTCTGAGGAACTTCTCTAGCTTTCCTTGGAGAGATGTCTGTTTCACTAACGTGAATGCGTCGGCTGTCTGTTCTCCGATAACCGAAATTATCCACATCGGAACGGAGGAATACATCCCTCACACAGTGAAAGTGGCAAAACCAGGGTCCAACGGCTGGTTTAACAAATCGTGTGTCACTGCTCGGCAGCAGAGGATCAAGGTACACACAACCTTCTTACAAAACCCCACTGTAGAGAACAGACAAGCTGACGTCGAGTCCAGAAACAATTATAACAAAGCGGTTCGCAATGCCAGAAACCAGCACGATACAAAAGCTGCGCACACGGTAATGTCGCAGCGCAATGGAAGTCGGTCTTTCTAGACGCTGACCAAGCAGATTGAAAAGAATTTCTCACACAGTAGCCTTCCACCACTTATGTGTCAAGATGGAACGATTGTATTCGACTCAAAGGCCAAGGCGGAAGTGCTAGCCAAGATCTTTGCTGCCAACTTCACCATGGACGTTCCCCCCAACGACCAACTGCCGTCAATTCAAAGGGTTCCTTCCCTAGACTATGCGGGAACTAACATGGTCCGGATACTGAAGAGGTGCGCAGCGGAGCTAGGTCCAGTTCTTTCGGTTCTCTTCCAGATATCTTATGAATCCGGCACCTTCTCAGAAAACTGGAAATTTGCTCATGTCCAACTACCGCGAACGTAACAGCTTTATTAGCGACAGGCAGTATGGCTTTCTGCGCCAGCGATCCACATTGGAGCCTGCTAGCTTACGTCACGCAATTGTGGAGTAAACTCATCCAGTCTTATGATGAGGCTAATGTCGTGGCTCTTCACATCACGAAAGCATTCGATCAGCTGTGGCAAGCTGCTCTCTTAAGCGAACTTCCATCTTATGGCCTCCCAGAAGAGCTTTGCGTATGCGTGGCTGATTTTCTGTCTGACCGCAAGATATCCGTCGTAATTGACGGGTTCTCCTCTTCATCCCACAACGTCAACGCGGGTGTAAAAATTTCATCGAAATCCCAGTGGTACCTCTCAAGTTAAAGGCTGGTACACGATTAGCGGACAGACCGGACAGAAAGACAGACGAAAATGACATGGCTTTTAGTGATTTATTATATAACATCGAAAAAATATAACATCTCATTTCCGAAAATTTTGCTAGAACAGACACGCTTGTATAGAAATCCACAATATGAGACTTGTGAACGTTCATTTCATCTTTGACTTAACTGGTCATAGGTCATAGCGTGTAGTTCCACTGACGTATCATCGGCATATATTGATTTGCTATATTACAATTTTGTAAATGGATATCTATATTTCTTCTTGTATAAGAATTGTGGAATTGTGTATTGTTGTAGACTAAATATGATTTTTATATTTTAAATATGAAAATAAAGAATAATAAGAATTTTTTTATATTCAACCACTGCAGTTCTTGTAACATCAGTGGCGAACTTAAACAGTGATTTAAGTTCTGTTTGTTGCTCGATGGTAATTTAAAAAGTGTGTAAAGCTTGAATGATTCGGTTCGGGGTTGGTGTTGAAGCGAAGCACTATGTTAGATGAACGCCTAAATTGGAAATAGGCATTTGTGAGATTTGTTTAGCGGTGCGCATGTAGCCTGTCCATAAAATGCGTCGATCGATGCTCGAAAGTCAAAACCACACGTCCCGCATCTCTTCCCGCATATGTGTCTATTTATGTTGCTATATTGAATTCGTTTTAATCACAGAGCTTCTGCACTACACGTGAATATGTAGGTACAGCCCTGTGTTCCCGTACTTGATTCGTACAAATATACATTATCAAGACAGTTATAATATAACAGATATAGTTGTTTCCAAAGATTTCATTTTTACATGCGATCAACATCGATTCGGAAACTGAGAAAACAACTATGCAGTGAATCTGAGTTCTACAACGAAAGTCTGAAGAATAACTGTAACATATACTAAGTTACATATAAATCCAAACACCCAGTTTAAATGGTTTTATTTTAATAAAAGTTGGTTAATGTATTTATCTTACTGTAAATAACAAGTGAAAAAATTTTCAGCCTTATCAGTTGGACATTCCGGTTTTTATACTGCTTTTTTTTAATTCACTAACGCTCTAAAATGAATATTTCAGCCGCAGTAAAGAATCAGCGTTGGCAGATTTTATTTCTTTGTATCCTTTACGATCGGTTACGATGCCTAGAGTACGGAGACCTGTACGATTTCGTCAACTTAGTGAGTTTGATAGGGGCCGTATAGTGGGACTTCGGGAAGCTGGACTTTCTTTTCGGGCAATTGCAGTTATAGTGCAAAGAAGTGTAGACACTGTGGTTAGGTGTTGCCAGGCATGGCTTCGAGAAGGCCGTACGCAAAGAGCCAGGGGCACTGGACGCCGCCGTAGAACAACAGACCGTGAAGATCGCCGCCTAAGATTATTGGCCTTAAGGGACCGTTTCTCCACTACCAGGTCCATTGCAAATGAATGGTTTGCAGAACACGGAAGACCTATTGGCATGCGGAGTGTTTACCGACGAATGAGAAGTTTTGGCTTGTTTTCATACCGGCCACACTGGGTCCAAGATAGTGCCCGACCACATGTTGCAAGAGTCACAATAGACTTCTTTCAACATAATGATGTCACATTGTTACTATGGCCACCAAGATCTCCAGACTTATCCCCAATTGAGCACGTGTGGGATATGATGGGTAGGAGATTGCTCAATTTGCAACGTCCTCCTCAGACTCTAGAAGCACTTCGAGAGGAGTTGGTGGTTGCCTGGAATGAGATACCACAGGAGGACATTGACCACCTGATCAGAAGCATGCCTAGGCGCGTTGGAGAATGCGTAGCACATCAGGGTGCATCCACACATTATTAAAGGTCAAAGGGCTTTAAAGCAGTGCAATCATTTTGAAATTTTTATCATTTACTTATTATGCTTCATTAAGTACTTATACAAAATTTTATTAAAATAAAACCATTTAAACTGAATTTATATGTCACTTAGTATATTTGTTCAAGTATAATGGTCGAAGTACTAAAAAACGACTTTTTAAACATTTTTATATTTTATCCCAATATCACTTTTCGATTCAATTCTACCTTGCGGAGTAGGAAAACTGAAGTATTTTAAAATCAATACTCATAACGACAATGCTCATCTTCCAGAAGGTAAAAACAGAAATTCTGTAAAGTGCAACATGATTTACGTTTTCAGTACCTTTTTACTTGTTTCAAGTGTCGAACCACCCATAATATACCTTCAGAAACAGGCATTTTTAACAAAACAACCTTACGCACACTACACCTACACACAATTTTTTTAATATGTGCCAATCCCGTAAGGCTGAATATCTAGACAGGATATTAGCTCACAGCATCCTTCACATCTTATCTAAGTTTTTGTTGATTGTGGCAATTAATTTAGTCCCTCCTTGACAATGTGCTAAATAGTAAATAGTCTTGAAGTTATTTTCTCGTACCGCAGTGTGTTTATTAACAAACAGGTCGGAGGCAGAGTTGCGGAAATTTGATAATACGACTTGTATAGCATATAGATGAACAGAGAAAAATAGTCTTGTTATTGTTATTATACAGCTAAGTATACAGGGGTCCTCGAATATATATATGGCACTCAAAGTTCGGAGTCGACTACAATTGTACCGTGGCGTCTACCGCATGTACGAGTGTGGTCCCAGAAGTACCCGGCCTGACCTAGAGATGCCGATAGTTGTTTGAAAAATATAATTGTATTAGAAAGTATGCGACCTATAAAACGCATGTGTCAAGCTATAGCACCCCAAACCATAACTCCAACAGTGTGATGAACATGTCTTTCAACAAAAAACTGTGGATTCCTCCTTTCACTACGTCGCCTTCTAACCC
>CAVLJG010000009.1:1634038-1725073 GCA_963669975.1 Acanthoscelides obtectus | reverse complement strand
AAGATCAAAGGCAGTTTCACCGGTCCACGTGGAGTAAAGCACGCCTATGCGTGGACATAGCCAATCAGAAAGCGTGTATTTCAGAGCTCCGAACAAGTGCAGGTGGCTACTGAAAATTGAAACAGTTTAGCCAGTGCCGTGTAGCGGTAAATAAACGTGTTTTCTTTAGTCTGTCCGTGTTTTTTCATAGACTTTATTAGTTTGTGTGTTTTTGACTTTTGAATACTCAGTTTACTTGTTGATTTAATTGTTGTGTTGATTGTTCTTGTGTGTACTAAATATGGCTCTTTGGAGACCTTGGGAAAATGCTCCAAGCCACGAGGAGATGGTTGATGAACCTGTGCAGGCAGAATTCTTTCATAAAGATTTAGAGGAACAGACCCAAAGAGTAATCCTAAATATGTATGATTGTCTGAAAAACGAAAATCCAGATTCCTCGCAAAATCAAATTTTAAACAGAATTTGTATCCTGACAAAAATCAGTCGGTCTACCATTTATCGGGTTATAAAAAGGGGAGATGTAGTCAACCATTCCTTGCACAGAAAGCGCATAGGGCAAAAATTAAAAAGAATAGACGTGGGGTTTCAAGATATTCGTCGTATAATATACGGATTTTATAAAGAAAATTTGGTGCCCACGTTGGAAATGATACGGGATAAATTAAAAGATTATCCTGAAGATTTTTATAATTACAAATGCTTAGACTCACTGCACTGTATTGTAAAACTGTGTGGTTTTCAATACAAAAAATTAGATAAAAGAATGGTGATTATGGAGTCGTCTCGAATCGTTGAATTGCGCCAAGAATTTTTGCACAAAGTTAAAATCTATAGAGAGCAGAAAAGAAATCTGATTTATCTGGATGAAACGTGGTATGATAACCATGATGTTGTGCAGTACGGCTGGGTTGACGACAGCAACAAGTGCATTTTAAATGTACCATGCAACCGTGGAAAACGAATCATTATTCTCCATGCTGGTAGTGAAAATGGATTTATACCTAATGCCTTGCTGTTATCTGCCAAAAATATCAAAGAATCATGTGCCGACTATCATGAGGACATGACCTCCGACTTATTTGAAAAGTGGATAGAGCAGCAGTTAATACCAAACATTTCCCCAAATTCAGTGATTATTATGGACAATGCGCCATACCATTCCCGACAGAAAAACAAAATTCCGAATACAGGCACGAAAAAACAAGACATTATTGATTTTATGAAGGATAAGGGAATGGAACTACCCCAAAAATCAACCAAAGCCATATTATTGGATCTTATTAAAAGACAAAAATTTGAAAAAGAGTATGTTGTTGACAATCTGCTTCAGCAAAATTGCCATGAAGTATTACGTCTACCTCCCTATTACTGCATTTTTAACCCGATTGAGTTGGTCTTTAAAAAAAAAGTAAGAAAACATAATCAGACCCCTCAATTAAGTGAATCGCTATTGGCCACAATAAGAGATGCAGTATCTCATATTGCTGCCATAGACCTATAGAAGCAGTGTTCTAGGCATATTATTGAAAAAGAAAATGAATATTGTGTTTTGCCTCCTGTAAATCCCGTTGTAACTCCTCTACAAGATGACTCTAGCGACAGCTCCGAAGGCGAGGATGATATATAAATACCTATAATGTAAGTCTTTATATACCTACCTGCTATGTAAATATTTGCCTATGTCAAACGTTGGAATTCTGTAATTTTTCCATTTCTTAACTTTCAGTCAACATAAATTAAACTCCCAATATAAGTATTTTTTATCCCAAATCAAAAAAATAAGAAGATAGTAAAATCCATTTATTGTGATATAAAAACATTATTATTATCGTTCTAAATAAATGACCGCACGCCTATGATACGTCATGAAATTACAAAGGACGCGCCGACCAAAGGTTTTTATGCTATTTCAAGTGACTTCAGATAAAGTATACCTGTTTGTTGGATTTTCTCGTTTCTTCTTAATTCTACCAAATACGTAACTACTCTGCATACACTTAATCATTTAATGTTGAAAATTTGTAAGCAAAATTACTGTGCTAATATACTCACAGACTAGTTTAAGCACTAATTCTATTTAATTCTGTGTTTATAAACAATGAAAAATGTGTTGCAAATTGACATAATGCTAATTACTAAATTATGCAGGTAAATTGATGCAATCAAATGAGAAACTAGGCTTTTCCCTCTATTCTGGGTCTGCCATAACAACATAAGTATATGTATGCAGTAACAGTGTATATGAGTGCAGGGTCATCTTAACGTCGCATGTGCCGTTTTGCAACTTCCTGTCTGAACAAGTATTCTTGATGACTGAACAACAATATTATCATTCTTTTTTTATCAAAAATGCATTTTTTGCATTTTTGGCATTTTTTCACTCATAACTTGTTAACAAATAATAGTACTTTGTCTCCTCCAAAAATCCTTGCTTTTCTTGGAAACCCATTTTGTTGCAAATTGAGGTATTCACATGCAATTTCAAAGCTCTATTGATATTTGTTAGCAAGTTACGATCCAAGAAAGAATGCACAAAAATGCACTTTTTTGAAAACAAAATGATAACATTTTTTTTAGTTATCACATCATGAAATAATCAGATTTAGAATAGTGCTCCAAACAGGCAGTTGAAAGAAAAAAAGGTTTTACCACGAACTGCCTCCTGTGAGGATTGAACTCACGACTCCTGGTTTATAAGACCAGTTCTTTACCACTTGAGCTACAGAAGCTTGTAATTTCAATATTCGTAAAACGGCATTTGAAATCCGTAGCTTTTTATTAACACATCACAGAATTTTTCTTATAAGGATTATGGAAAACTGTTATCAAATTATTGCATCTTCATCGGTCCTCGATACGTGTGCGAAGTTTCAAATTAATCAAACCTCTGGAAATGGTGAAAATTATGCTCAAAGGTTCCGTGAGATACATACATACAAACATACATACAGGTCAAACTAATAAATGCGTGCTAAAAAAATTAAAGAAAGTTTTACCACGAACTGCTTCCTGTGAGGATTGAACTCACGACTCCTGGTTTATAAGACCAGTGCTTTACCACTTGAGCTACAGAGGCTTATAATTTCAATATTCGTAAAACGGCATTTGAAATCCGTAGCTTTTTATCAACATATCACAGAATTTTTCTTATAAGGATTATGGAAAACTGTTATCAAATTATTGCATCTTCATCGGTCCTCGATACGTGTGCGAAGTTTCAAATTAATCAAACCTCTGGAAATGGTGAAAATTATGCTCAAAGGTTCCGTGAGATACATACATACAAACATACATACAGGTCAAACTAATAAATGCGTGCTAAAAAAATAAAAAAAAGTTTTACCACGAACTGCCTCCTGTGAGGATTGAACTCACGACTCCTGGTTTATAAGACCAGTTCTTTACCACTTGAGCTACGGAGGCTTGTAATTTCAATACTCGTAAAACGGCATTTGAAATCCGTAGCTTTTTATTAACATATCACAGATTTTTTTCTTATAAGGATTATGGAAAACTGTTATCAATTCATTTTCATCGGTCCTCGATACGTGTGCGAAGTTTCAAATTAATCAAATATCTGGAAATTGGTGAAAATTATGCTCAAAGATTCCATTACATACATACATACATACAAACATACATATAGGTCAAGCTGATAAAAGTGTGGGGCCCTTGAGCACATAGCTGCTGAAGGGGACCTGGGCCTAAGCAAAATCCGGGGTCCTACATTGTCGTTGCAGCAAGTTGAAAAGCCTGGTTTAGCGGGAGATTATCAGACAATTTCTTTATTTTGTTAGATTTATGGACAATTAGGGCCGGGATCCTGAGCACGTGTTTCTTGTGCCCATAGGGTAAAGACAGAATATTACGTTTGAGACTTTTATCAGCATTGTTTTGGCAAAAAACAATCCACGTACGAAACTAATTTAGATGTTATTTCAAAACGCTGTCCATCAAACATCACCCGCTATACCCTATTCGTAATCAATTTACGCCCCGGCACAACAAAAATCCAGCGCGGCAAAGCGGCAGCCGCCTAAGGCCTCTTGCACACGACCGATTATTCCGCCGTACGGTTGTTTCACCGACCGGCAAAAAAAACGGATAACATAATTTTACTTACATTCGAATACAATTTAACACACTTGACGGCGTTGGCTATTCTGCCGGTCATATTAAAATTCGGACGGCAAACACACGGAAGCCGATCAGTAAATTAACCGGCGCATTCATTTCAGTATATGCTAGTCTATACTTGTTGACACACGAACGGGGATTCTTGAATGAATGAATCTTGAAATTAGAGGCATTCCGGCCACCACAAGGAGTCAGTGCATAGGCCGCTTAAGCGGGCCCTTATGCACCTCTACAATCCTTAGATCACAAGCCTTGCCCTTTTAGCGAAGTTGAGAATCGCCTTGAGTCCAAGCTCCTTGACGTCCTGAGGGTCCAAAGTAATGGACCCCAGTATAGTCTGCCTATAGTAGTTCAGCGACACAAAACGTGCGCCGAGGTCTCTTCCTCTACACCGCAGCGTTCACACAAGGGATCCTCAGCCACCCCCATCACGTGCAGGTGACGCCTTAACGTGTTATGGCCAGACAACAGTCCCACCAGCAACCTTAGGTTGGCTCTATCCAAAGATAGGCAGAAGGGTGCATCCTTAGCACTGGGCCCTTCAATGAGTTCTCGTGCCTGGCGGAGATGTCTGGAGATATTTCTCCATTTCTGAGAGTGTTGTCTTGCAACCCACGTCTCCATTTTCCTCCTAGCTTTATGCGCGGTCACTCCTACAGCTGGCTCAGGACCAACGAGCTTGCTGGCTGATCCTGTCTTCGCCAGAGTGTCCGCCGTCTCATTGACCCTTATCCCAGCGAGCCCCGGTACCCATATTAACGATACCGGATGCCTCGCTGCGAGGCAATCCAGAGCCTCCCTGGATTGCAATACAAGACTCGAAGTAATCTTACAGGCACTTAGTGCTCTCATTGCAGCCTGGCTGTCGGATAAGATTGTTATTCTTCTCCTAGGCCCACCCTCCTACAGAATGTGAGATACACAAGCCAGAATCGCAAAGATTTCCGCCTGGAAAATGGTGGTGTATCCACCGAGAGGCAGAGATAGCCTAGTTCTAGGCGCAGAGACCCCAGCACCTGAGCGCTATTCGGTGACCGAGCCGTCCGTGTACCAGACCTGCCCGCTCACTCCGGACAGTACCCGGCTACCGGCGTCCCACTCCTCCCTCGTTGGATACTCCACAATAAACTTGCAGTTGAAGCGATATTTAGGGGTAATACGATCACCCCTGCTTAGAAGTACGGGGTCCTCCCTTTGTAGTTCGACTAAGATGGCAGTATGCCCCTTGACAGGATTCAAGAAAACCCAGCTGCCCTGACTCCACAGTCGATGAGCGACTACTCTCGCTTCACCGCAGATCACCAGATCCAACGGTGGGAGATCCAACAGAGCTTCCATTGCACTCAATGGAGTTGTTCGCACTGCGCTTGTAATATTAATACAGGCCAAACGCTGAATTTTATTGAGTTTGGTCTTAGTTGTCTCAGTTCCAATGCAAGGCCAGGAGACCAGGGAGCCATACAAGAGAGATGGACGTACTATCGTCGTGTAGAGCCAGTATATCACTTTGGGTTTGATCCCCCACCTTACCCCGACAACACGTCTGCAAGCCCACATCGAATTGCTAATCTTGTATTCAACATGCTCTCACCGGTTCAGTTTGCAATCCAGGATAATTCCCAGATATTTCACTGACTGGAACAAAACTAATCTAGTCCCAAAGAAGGTCGGCATGACCAGCCCGTCAAGCCTTCTTCTCCTAGTGAATAGGATCAGCTCGGTCTTTTCAGCATTAACAGAAAGATCGACTTCCCTGCACCACGATTCCACGGAGCGCCCTGCATAATTTCCGAGACTGTTCTACAAAAACGCCCCCTAACTTAGTAGTTAGTTAGCATAGTTGCTTACGTCATCAGCATAGGCTTGCGCGTAGACACCCATTCTTACGTCGCCATGGTACAGAGGCGCAGTTACATTTTGCTTATAGTGTATGGTGTAAGGTGATTGGTTAAGTTTTAAAAATGGAACACTTTGATATTGCAAACTTTGAAACAAAATAAATGCATTTGTGTTTTCAGGTAAAGCACTGTTGCAGAAATGGAACAACATCCATGACAGTCTTGTGAAGTATTATATAAAAAATTAAAACCCTTAAATCAGGCTCTGGTTTTAGGAAAATATATCTTCCACGATCAGTTGCAATTCCTTACAAAAACAATAGACCATAATGCTACAACATCCAGTCTTTCCCAAGAAAAAAATACAGATGCGATGGGGCAACAGATGGTTAGCCAGGAGATTATTTTATGGAGAAGAAATTATACTAAATGACATATAAATCCGATTACCCAGTTTAAATGGTTTTATTTTAATGAAATTTTGTATAAGTACTTAATGAAGCATAATAAGTAAATGATAAAAATTTCAAAATAATTGCACTGCTTTAAAGCCCTTTGACCTTTAATAATGTGTGGATGCACCCTGATGTGCTACGCATTCTCCAACGCGCCTAGGCATGCTTCTGATCAGGTGGTCAATGTCCTCCTGTGGTATCTCATTCCAGGCAACCACCAACTCCTCTCGAAGTGCTTCTAGAGTCTAAGGAGTACGTTGCAAATTGAGCAATCTCCTACCCATCATATCCCACACGTGCTCAATTGGGGATAAGTCGGGAGATCTTGGTGGCCATGGTAACAATGTGACATCATTATGTTGAAAGAAGTCTATTGTGACTCTTGCAACATGTGGTTGGGCATTATCTTGTTGGAAAGTTGGATCAGCCAGGGTGTCAAGATAGGGTAAAAGATGGGGTTCTAGAACTTCGTGTTACCTCTGATGAAGATTAAAGGTGACCTGGAACCATAAGCTATAGCACCCCAAACCATAACTCCAACAGTGTGATGAACATGTCTTTCAACAAAAAACTGTGGATTCCTCCTTTCACCACGTCGCCTTCTAACCCTGGCACGACCATCGTGCACGCCTAAACAAAATCGAGACTCGTCACTAAAGACAATACTGTTCCATTCCTGATCCCAGAGTGACCGTTGTCTGCACCACTCAAGGCGATTACGTCGGTGTTCTCAAGTTAAAGGGAGGACCCAGTGTGGCCGGTATGAAAACAAGCCAAAACTTCTCATTCGTCGGTAAACACTTCGCATGCCAATAGGTCTTCCGTGTTCTGCAAACCATTCATTTGCAATGGACCTGGTAGTGGAGAAACGGTCCCGTAAGGCCAATAATCTTAGGCGGCGATCTTCACGGTCTGTTGTTCTACGGCGGCGTCCAGTGCCCCTTGCTCTTTGCGTACGGCCTTCTCGAAGCCATGCCTGACAACACCTAACCACAGTGTCTACACTTCTTTGCACTCTACCTGCAATTGCCCGAAAAGAAAGTCCAGCTTCCCGAAGTCCCACTATTCGGCCCCTATCAAACTCACTAAGTTGACGAAATCGAACAGGTCTCCGTACTCTAGGCATCGTAACCGATCGTAAAGGATGTCAAGAACCAAAATCCGCCTACGTTGATTCTTTACTGCGGCTGAAATATTCATTTTTAGAGCGTTAGTGAATTAAAAAAAAGCAGTATAAAAACCGGAATGTCCAACTGATAAGGCTGAAAATTTGTTCACTTGTTATTTACAGTAAGATAAATACATTCACCAAATTTTATTAAAATAAAACCATTTAAACAGGGTGTTCGGATTTATATGTCACTTAGTATATTTATTATCAATAAAGAAATACCGCGACCACGGCAGGGATTTATTGCTTGGATGAAACCTGGATAAATGCAGGACATACAAAACCTAAAGTATGGGTTGACTCTACAATTAAATCAGCTGGACAAACCTTCTTAGATGGACTAAACAATGGCCTAAAAAATCCGTCAGGCACGTATGTCTAACCAGTTCATCAAAACTTAGCTACACAAAACTGGTAGATTTGTGACCAACACCTGTTAGATGCTCTGTATTATTATTAGTTTTCTTGGATAATGAATATGAATATATGAAATAATTATTTCCAGGAAAACGAAACCGATTTGTTATCTCACATTGGCAGCGAATATGGCTTTGTGCCCACTGCCCTATGGGCATTTGAGTCAAAGAAAATGACCGACACCATGAAGAAATGGACGGGAGTTTATTTGAACGATGGTTTGAAGAAATGCTCCCAAAGCTTGACGGCAATGCCGTCTTTGTACTTGATAATGCTGTCTACGTAACGCGGTTAACCGTACTACGTGATTTTTTTACTTTTGGATGACGTCACATCCGTCTATTCCTGTTCTTCGGGAAAATTTGAAAATTGGTTCCCGCTACCGCACTGTGCTACACCGTGGACTGGAGAAAAAATCATTTATGCTTTTTACCCAGTTCATCGATGTTCGTTATCCAACTCATACCACTGTCAATGCGATGTCCCAGAAACGCTGTAGTGCTTGATAGACCAATAAGGTTAGAATCTACTATAACTAATAATAATAATAATAAATTGCTTTTATTGCTCATGTAAGTACAGAAAAAGAAAAAGTACATAAATCTGATGCAAACATTAGTTGTCGATCCGCACTCTTCCACCTGAAATACTACTGTAATAAATTACTTCTGTTAGATACTGACCCAGTACAAAACTGCGTCGCTATTAGCTTGCTGATATTCATTTTTCTACGGTTAACAGTAAAGAGCAAATAAATTAAGGTGGTCTCAAAGTGGAACCTTGGAGACGCCTAGACAAACATTCACTACAAATTATCGATGATTCAAATATGATTTAATGACTATTGTATAAGAACGCCTTGGACATCTCGAAGAAGAGTGCAAACCTCCTTCTATCAAGACATGTATAAACATAATTAAGAAGAGAGTGATGTGCGTTAACCTGTCCGAGCAGAAACCATTTCGGAAGTGAGTAATGATTTTGAATGTTGCTACTTAGTAGGACATGGTTGCAGAGGGACTTGTTTTGAATCACAAAGAAAATCCTACTAGCTATACAAATAGTCATGTAGCGCGAAATGTATTTAGACCCAAGTCACAGGAAAAGGTGGGGTATCTGCTCTTTCATCGCTATCTTCACATTCATCTTCTTCATAAATGACATCTTGATAAACCGGAATCCGCTGTTTGCCATATTCCCAATCTCCTGATTCCTGATGAGCTTTACTCAGTTCATGTTCCTCAAACTCATTACCATGTTTTGCTACAGTATCTTCAGCTACACCATTGCATTGCAATGTATCTTCCTTCTCCTTTTTTGTCGAGTCAGTATAGGTGATCGAGTTGCCTTCAGTTGTTTTTGTGTTGTTTTCTTCGTTGCCTATATATTGTTACATGTAATAAGAAAATACAATTATGTTCCGTCCTCGTCGAAGTAAATATTTAGAATACATATCGTAGTACCCTCACAGTAGTACCCAACCGCCTCGATTTCAAAGCGCGCACGCATAGAAGTAAAGCGGCACCGCGCCCCTTCCCCCTACCTTTCTCCCCTCTGGCCGCCAAGACGTTAATCGTCGCGCGTCGCTTACGTGCAGTGCAGAGTCGAAGATCCGCTAAACATTTAGAATTAGAAAACAGAACAGAAGGTTGGCCGTTAGATGTGCATTGTCGAACGAGTTACCGACCGACGGTCGCCTGAAGGTTCCTTTCATCGCGGACCAAAATTAGAAAGCGGCGTGCAGGCCTCTTTTTCTGAAGGGGCGTCACCATCAACTAACCGATCTGTTTTAGGTGCAAGTTAAATGAATATTAGTATGGATGCTTCATCGGCGCTGCAAATTGTGCCTAACATGACGTTTGGGATAACGTTCTGACACTGTTGCTTGGGATAGAAACCCGGACCTAGCTTGTGATAGCCAACTCCATACCTAGGACGAACAAAGACGTTTGGGATAACGCTGAAACATTGGACCCGGTTGCTTGGAATAGCAACGTGGACCTGGCTTGGGATTGTCAGCTCCACACCAAGGACGAACGAAGACGTTTGGGATAACGTGGAAGCATAAGACTCGGTTGCTTGGGATAGCAACGTGGACCTAGCTTGTGATAGTCCACACCAAAGACGAATGAAGGTGTTTGGAAAAATGACTCAATACCGAACTTCGTTGCACAATTAACAACACTGAAAGCGTTTGGGACAACGTAGCAACAAGGTATGGTCAAAAATCTTTTCTCATTTGCTTGTGATAGCAAATTTCATATAGCTCTGTCCCTCCCTATGTATCACCCAATTGTTGCAACAACTTGGCTTTAAAGTAAATGAAGGTTTATGGGCGGCCAGAAGAGAGGGGGAAGGGGCGCGATGCCGCTTTCCTTCTCTGCATGGGCGCTTTCAAATCGTGGTGGTTGGATACTACTACGAGGGTACTACGATATGTATTCTGAATATTAACTTCCACGAGGACCTCACATAATTAAGATCGAACATCACTTTCAGGTAAGTTCGTTTGATCATGTAATTTTCTACTAAAAAGGTCGTTTACGTTTCTTCAATACCTTGATGGTTCTTGAACCCGATAAGTCATCATCGATGATCGAGAATACCATTTTAAAGTGAATCATTTCTTTACAGCCACGCGTATGGAAAATGTAATGTTTTCGGATAATTTCTAATGTCTTCATCATGAGGATACAGGTCACTCACCCCCAACAGTATGTCTATTACAACTAACTATTACAACGATAAAAACAAGAACTAAATTACCTTGAGCCTCATACTCAGCAGCAGAGCAAAAGGGCGTTTCAACCCATTCCATCTTATCGAACAGCTTGAAGTCAGCTTCATAACTTTGATGTTTCTCATTGAAGCTCACGAGGTTTACGAATTTCTGTCCCCAAAGTATTTCACATGACAGATAACTTGTTTTCGCATTGGTGCCTAAAAGCATAGCAGAAAAAATAGTGAAAAAAGCAAGAGAACGTTCTAATATTAGATAATACATTATATCGCTATTCCCTGTCTTCTCCTATCGATCCGATACTATCTGAGCCGTATTTTCAGAACGAAAAAACATGAATAACCTCATAAATAGCTGCAAAAAAAATCTCGGTTATGTAGAAATATAATATAACAATGTAGAAATGGTATTTTTTTTTCAAAACTTGTTTATACTAAATTTTGACCGTATAGAAATATTTTCGAAAATAATCGTTTTTGAAATCAAGGGCTCCTAGGGGCGACCTATCGATCTGGAACTTTGACTGTGATTTGACACAATATACCTTAGTTTGGATTGATCTAGGTGTGGATACCTTAGGGGACAATTTTCATATGTAGCCTGTCACGTGCTAAAATCACATACCCTTTCTTTTTACTGTTTTCATCACTTATGAGTAATTTGAATTTCTCTTCATTGATAGTAGGGTACCGTTTCTTAGACCAAACCTTTTTCAATGATTTTCTTTTGTCAAATTTCATACTTTATTAAGTGTAGAATTTTACATGTATTACATCTGTCATTCTCAGCGACTCGATACTGTATTGTAATCTTTTGGACCCTAATGTTATAGTATTATTAACGATCTTAGAAGTTTCCTTATAAAATATCGTTGATCGCTCGCAAAAAAGATTTGTTTCTGCCTACAGTTTGCCCATCCGTAACCAGTGCGCCATCTTATGATGGTTATACGTACTAGCCATATATGAATGTTTAGCTTCTGTTAAAATTTGCCTTACTATTAAGATATCTCCTTTACCAGCTTTTATCTGTTCCTTTTGATGTTCTGTCGAACGTGCCTTCTTCAGGGCCACTTATTCAACCTTCTTTTAGGGGGTTGTGTGCTCAGACAGTCCAGCGCCATTTTCTTTCTGCTGTGATTTTGGTTGTGTGCGGTTAACCTCCAGCTTTTGGGGTATTAACGCCCCAAACACCAGTTTATGGAGTAATACCATTTTATACTAAGTGACATATAAATCCGAACACCCAGTTTAAATGGTTTTATTTTCGTCACTAAAGACAATACTGTTCCATTCCTGATCCCAGAGTGACCGTTGTCTGCACCACTCAAGGCGATTATGTCGGTGTTCTCGAGTTAAAGGGAGGACCCAGTGTGTCCGGTATGAAAACACACCAAAACTTCTCATTCGTCGGTAAACACTTCGCATGTCAATAGGTCTTCCGTGTTCTGCAAACCATTCATTTGCAATGGACCTGGTAGTGGAGAAACGGTCCCTTAAGGCCAATAATCTTAGGCGGCGATCTTCACGGTCTGTTGTTCTACGGCGGCGTCCAGTGCCCCGTGCTCTTCGCGTACGGCCTTCTCGAAGCCATGCTCGACAACACCTAACCACAGTGTCTACACTTCTTTGCACTCTAACTGCAATTGCCCGAAAAGAAAGTCCAGCTTCCCGAAGTCCCACTATACGGCCCCTTTCAAACTCACTTGACGAAATCGTACAGGTCTCCGTACTCTAGGCATCGTAACCGATCGTAAAGGATGTCAAGAACCAAAATCCGCCAACGTTGATTCTTTACTGCGGCTGAAATATTCATTTCTGGAGCGTTAGTGAATTTTTATTGAAATAAAACCATTTAAACTGGGTGTTCGGATTTATATGTCACTTAGTATATTTTGTACCTTACGTTTAGTTGTGTTGGTGGGTACTACCCCGTCCATTTTGTGATGGGATTTTAACCTCCAGCGGTAAGTTCTCTTTTGTATACCATCGGACTGTCCATTAATGTTTGCCCTGAAGAAGTTTGTTCAGTATCTGATTCCTTTTAGTGGAAAACCATTGTAGAGAACCACCATTCACACTCCTCCAATTTTGGTGGAAGCCATCTCTTCCCCTTTATGAAAACCCTGATGTGAACAGGTTACATATTATTTTAATTGTGTATTTTATAGATATTGATGTATTGATTGTTGCTGATTGAAATTCTTTGTGTTCTTGATTTTGATTGGCATTTTACGTATTCAAATATAGGGTAGTGCCTACATGTCGCTGTCTTTTGGCCGTATTACATTACATTAATCATGATTTTGAACTTTAAGCTGCCATAACTTATTTTAGAACAAGGGATAACTTTCTGAGCGTATATGACTTTTGTAAGTTTCTATCTTTTCTTGCCCTTGCAAAAAGAAAAGTAGTTTTCCAGTAATAGAAAATGTACATGGATTTTTCGTCAAGTTTGAGTGTTTTAAATAAATAAATTCTGTCTCAGACATAGAGTAGGTTTTTAAATAATCTTTTTCTCTCTCTAGGTTTTTTTACACCATATATTTTGAGAACGAGGCAAGTAGTCCCTACCTTGTGACGTTCCTTACGTCACTGCTCACTACTGGCCACTGATTTTTGACCTGAGTTTTTGAGAGCTGAGAACATCACAGCTACGCCTAGAGCTGTAATTCTTCCAGTTAAGTTTAGGTTAACGTTTTGCAGGGTTAGTTATTATGGTCTATTAATTTTATTGTCAGGTAGTTTTTAATAACATCTTTTCTTTTAACTTGCATTCCAGTGGTGGAGCATATGTGCTGCTTGTTTTGACAATATATTGTGATTCTTTTTTTAAATATCTTGTTTTATTTGGCGCTCTGTATACATTTAATTAGGTTTCATGATTACTGTTAGATTATTTTCCTTGTGCGGTGGTCAAGCAAAACAAGTTCCGACTAACATCTCGGGGATTTGTGACCTAATCCGTCTTGAGTCACTGGTGCTCTTAACCCCTCCCCCTACTCTCCGATTTATTGAGCTAGTGCCTAAATTTGCACGCCATTCGACAGCTGTTTTGCATTGGTCGACCCTAAGATTTATTTATAGTAATTTACTATTTTATTAATTGATTTAATTTAAAAAAAAGGAAAGACGAACCACACCACCATTTCCTCTTATTTATAAAAAAAGGCGTGGCAAGCCTTTTTTTCGAATGTGATTGAGAAAACAACGAAACATGAATATCGTTAACCCAGTGAACATAGTCATGCCATAATGTCGGAATTTGCCGACCAACAAAAATGACGTCATTATGACGGTCTAATGTCGCACCCAATTGCCGTCATTATATGACGTCATGGTATGTCTTATAAAAGACCAAATATCAAATCGATATGACGCCTGTATAACGTTGATATGCCGTCTATATGACGTATAGTCGATCGCAAAAATAATCGCGCGATGACTTCGGAAGTGGTAAATGCGCTGAAACTCATATTCTTAATTATCATCTTCACCCTTTTTCAGGAGCATTTGTACAAAATATTGTAACGTGCCAAAGTCACGTAAACTTTTTTTTTTACTATTTTGATCTCTTACCAGTAATTTGAATTTCTCTTCATTAATGACGGAGTACCAATTCCTAGGCCAAACCCTTTTCAAAGATTTTCTTTTGCCAAATTTCGTAATTTATTGACTGTATGATTTCACACATATATCATTCTTTCTCAGCGACTCAGTGTTGTGTAAGTCTTTTGGAC
This sequence comes from Acanthoscelides obtectus, assembly GCA_963669975.1. NCBI lineage: Eukaryota > Metazoa > Arthropoda > Insecta > Coleoptera > Chrysomelidae > Acanthoscelides > Acanthoscelides obtectus. Next base: position 1,710,576 of record CAVLJG010000009.1, on the reverse strand, counting down.
AGTAATGTTATATTTTATCAATGACTGTCTCAGAAACTTCCTCATAAGGTAGGGTTGGTCCCTCGGAAAGCAGGTCTTCTAGGATCCGCGTATTGGCAATCAGCGCCACTCTGTGATTTTTCTCCGTACTAACCTATATAGAAATATTTGGTTTCCTATCAAACATATTTTAAAGGCCACTCATTTAACTTTCTTTTATAAAGGTGTTCTGCGTCAGTCATTTTTCCTGCTAGTGTATCAGTCGTTTGATTGGTTTCCAGATTTTGGGATATTTGGCCCCAATCACCAGTTCACTGAGTAGCACCCTTTCTTGTACCTACCTTTCGTCTAGTTGCTTTAGTTTTGGTGCTACGCCCTTAATTTTTCTATGGGATTTTAACCTGTTCAGCGTGGGAAGGTAATGCGGAAAACCACCATTTGCACTCTTCCAGCCTTGTAGCTGTTTCGTAGCCGATTTTACTGGAAGCCACCACTTTCCCCTGAGTCCCCAGTCACATCAGTTAATTTTTACCACAATGTACCTCAAACACGACGAAGCCATCGTGATATCGGTCAAACCCTCGTTTTTATAAAACAAAATGGCCAAACCATTACCAAACGGCGAACACGCATGGGGCTAGGACATCGGTCGAGCTGACTGTCACAATATTGCTACTACACCAGACGTAAAAGCTTTGTATATTTTGACAATCGACGGGACGGCAGAGCTACGAGCAAAAAACGAAAAGAATAAAAGCCGCTCAAACTTAGTTTTTTGACATGTCAGAACCTCCAGAATATTTTCAGAAAAAAATTGGGCCTTGAAAATCGGGGATTGGTAGTTATGGGGAATGGACCCATGTTCTTCATACTCTAGAAATATTGGCACTATTTTCTGAACTACCCCGTATAGACAACGATTACCTTGTCCAGTGCTTTCTATTGACCCTTCCAACGTCACAACTATTTCAAAATTTTCGTTTAACATTTGACTGGCGGAAAGGTTGTAAAAAGGTGAATCAGCATCTATTTTGTGGACGACTGTCATTGGCCAGAGGAAGAATATATCGCTTCCCATATCATCACACTGTAGTTCTAGGGGAGTTTCATAGTTGTCTAAACGTTCTCCTTCTCTTGTTCGCTTCGTGCGGATTAAAATTGCACTTATGCTGACACCTGGAATGAATGACAAACAATAAAAATTTATACTCAACATTTGGTTTTATTTTTAAAAAAAATTTACAATAACGTATTTCTAAAAGTTTTGGCACAAAACTAATTGCCTTAAATTTTAACAAACTCAAAATAATATCAAGTTGCATTTAGAAACCAAAGTTTGTTTACTTACTTTACTGTCAAATGACATTCATTTATTTGGAGGTTGTCGTTTAAAGATATCGTATAAATGAGAAATAAGAAAAAGTACCTACTTACAAGTTGTTTGGGCGGCTACCCAAACCTGAAATCTGTCGAATATTTCAGAATGAAAACATTTAACACGGAACCATATATCGAATAATAGGGGAGTGCGAGCAGCGAATACCATGTCTAAGCCTCCAAAAAGGTGGAAGAACACGTGCATTGACTGCACAGACGTCAGAGAAGGGCATAAGATCAGGTACGGCTCGGAGTAGTAGTAGTAGAAAGATTTATTTAGCACATTTGGCTACATAAACAGAATAATTGTAAACAACTTAGAACTAGTAAATTCAAGCCATATAGTGTTTGATGTAAATGCTGGACAACCCATAATTGTAGATTTAACAAGTGATTTCTCAATTTTACTTTAAATTTTGTCAAAGTTTTCTGGTCTTTTATCTCCGAGTATAATTTATTATATTCAATCAACCCTTGATGGAATACAGATTTGTAGCATATGTTATACTTTTTGGTCATTAAATGGAAGTCATCTTTATTTCTGGTATTATGTAAATTATGGTCGACATTTGATGATGTTAAATTAGTTAGACTTGATGGAAATATATTATTTTTTACTTTATAAATGAATACCATTACAAGATATTTGATAAAAATTTTTACATTGAGCCATTTTAATTTGCTAAGCATTTGCCTAATTGGAGTATATTTATCTTTATTTAGTATTATTCTCATGCACTTATTTTGTAAAATTTGCAGTCTTTCAAAAATGGAATTATTTGCTAAATATAGAATACTCGAACAGTACAAGAAATTTGGAAGAATGATGGTATTACAGATAATTTTTCTGCTATATGAACTCGGACATCCAGAAACTCTCGATAAATATCCCACTTTACTACTAATCTTATTTATAACTTTCTCATAATGAATATCAAAAATTAATCGAGAGTCAACAAAAACCCCCAGGTATTTAAAATTTTCTACGAATTCAATATCTTCACCATCCATATTCAGTTGAACATTTGTACATTGCTTTTTTCCGATTAACAAGGCTTTCGTTTTACTTGCATTTAATTTTAGTCTGCTAGATGCTAACCATTTTGAGACAAGCTTCAAGTCTTCATTTATATAAGAGATACCAGACTGAATATTTTTAGTACTTATATAAATCATAGTGTCATCGTCGAAAATCTGAATTTTGCATTTTTTGACTATGGCAGGTAAATCATTTATGTATAAAATAAAAAGAAGTGGTCCCAGGATACTGCCCTGTGGAACACCCAATGTATTTTCAATTTTTGATGAAATAGTGTCATTAACTTTTGTAACTTGCAGCCTTTTAGATAAATAATTTCTAAACCAATCTAAAACACTTCCTGTTATACCATATGCCTTCAATTTACCTAACAAAATATCTCTATCAATCGTTTCAAATGCCCTCTTCAAATCCAAAAATACTGCTATGACAACTTCTTCTGAGTCTATAGCTCTCTCCAATTTTCAGTTACGAACCGGAAAGCTGTTTCTGTGGAATATTTGTGCCTTCAACATTTTATCAGCGTATAGATCCATCATAGAAAATATGTTTACAAGTTATCAAAATTCAATAAATAACTCCGAGTGTTGTATTTTATATGTCAAGCTCACTAGTTTTATAGCATTAAGGAATTCTTAAATATGAAGCCATATTTTTTTAGTCATGTTTTTCATTGTATCATTTTATGTTACTTGTGTTTAGATTATTTTTATATATTCTACACTATACTGCTGTATTTTAGATACATTTTAACCTGTCCTTTTTAATTAAATGCATTCCTACATTGCATTTGCACCTTTTGTAGGTGACACTGCACATGTTCACTACGAGCCCCTTCCCACTTCAGTTGGCCCACTTCAAGATTTGTACCAAAATATGCCTTTATAAACTAAACATGACGAAACTATTTACTTCTGAAACAATTTATTTTCTCGAAAACATTTTAGATACAGTCTAGTCGTAAAAAATACATATTTGAAATTACTTAGACCTATAACTAATAGAACATCTGAACAAATAAACAATGTGCGAATAAATGCGCGAAGTTAACAAAGCAACAATTGAAAGATTACGGCTGAAATTCTCTGGGCACAGGGTTAACCAAGTTTTGGCAAAAATTTGGTGTAAAACAATGACATATTTCTTGAAGCTTTTGTCTCAGTTCGGAGATTGTACGAGCAGGATGTTGTCGTAGAACCTTTTTCATCTCGTGCCACAAAGTTTCAATAGGTGACAGATCTGGACTGCTAGTAACCCATTTCAAAAGTGGTACATTATTTTCTTCCATCCATTTTATAGCCTTTTTTGAGGTATGGCACGCTGCACCATCTTGCTGAAACACAAAATCTTGGCCGGATGTCAAACATTCTTCCATCACTAGTAAAAGCGATTCTTCTAAAATTGCCAAATATTTGTTTGTATCCTCATTTCCATCAATATAATGAAGTTTTTCTACTCCTTTTGATGACATACTGCCCCAGACCATAATGGATGCTGGAAATTTCACTTTTCTCTTCAGACAGTCAACATGGAATGCGTCATTTTTTTGCGAATAACTCTACTGCGACTTTCACCAACACAAATTTCGAATCGTGCCTCATCACTCCATTGTATTGCACACCATTGTTGAGGTGTCCAGTGTCTATGTTCTTTAGCCCATCTAAGCCAATTTTTCTTTTGCAGTGGAGTTAATAGTGGCTTTTCATTGGCCTATAAACAAGTTGTGCAACTTCAGGGTTTTTACTTCACTTTTTTTTTATAAGAAAACTTACCTTGCAAGTGCTAAATCCCAGTTTGTGGGCCTCTCTATGAGTTGTAGACCTCGAAATTCTCCTTCGTTCAGCGTCACTTCACAGAGCACTTAATTGTAAATAATTGGCACGCCTGTTTTTCACGATTATTCTTCTTAATGCTCTTCGGTCGGCATTTGTGATATTACCTTTTTTCGCATCTCGTGGCTTAATATTAGCTGAACCAGTTACGTTATATCTTCTAACAATATTTCTCGCACTGTACCGCGATAAGTCTAACAAAGTTGCAATTTCTGAGTTTGATTTCCCAGAATTAAAAAAATTAATTATCAGTAATCGAATTTTCTCACTAATAACCTTTCCTCTACACATTTTGAAAACCTTAACTACCCAAAACTATTTTAAACGTATTCTGACAGCTGTAATTAATAAATACAATTGTCATGGCTTTTATTTTTCACAGCTACCTAAGCGTTATAGACTTATTTTGCATTGAAATGAAAATAGGTTGATTTACTGTATCTGCAACATGTGTTATTTTTATGCTGCAAATTTGATAATTTGGTGTTTTCTACTATAGGGTGTCCGCAAAGTTGGGGTTTTCCTTTAACGATGGGTAGATCTTGAGAAAATAAGCGGATTTTCTTAGTAGCATATACACCAATGTCTTAAGGGAACCGAGATATTGGGTTCCGCAAACTGAATCAAACCTGAACCAAACCGAAGCCGGTTCTGTCCTATCCCTCGATCAAGTCCACAGCGCTAGCCCACAGTTACACGACGCGACGTAGAAACTACGATGAAAGTACGGATTTTACGACAGAGCCGCACTTGGAACTTCAATTCAACTGAACATTTGTTTTTCTTGTTCGCTCACGTTTCTCCACACATTAATTACACTGGACAACAAATTTTAGTTTTTTAATTGTATCTTGTGAGAAAAGTGCACTTCTTTGTTAATTTTGGGGCGTTGAATCCAAAAATGACAATGAAATAAAAAAATTAGTTGCGGTTTAGAAAAAAAACTTTTTATTTTTAAGGATATATTAAAAAAAGTAACAAGATTCATATACTTATAAGAATCACTATATGCGCTGTCTTTTTGCTGTTCTTTTATGGATCGTTTCTGGAGCATCTCTACCAAGAGTCCAACAGTAGTCTGCAAGCATGGAAGGATTCCACTTTCCCTGGTACCTTTTTTCCATTGTTGAAATATCCTGATGAAAACGTTCGCCGTGCTCATCACTTACGGCTCCGCAATTGTCAGGAAAAAAGTCCAGGTGTGAGTGTAGGAAATGTATCTTAAGAGACATATTACAGCCCATCTTTTGATACGATGACAGCATATTTTTGACAAGGGTTTTATAGTTGTCAGCTTTTCTATTTCCTAAGAAATTAGTGACCACCAGACGGAAATCATTCCAAGCAGTTTTTTCAATACCTGTTAAAGTGTTTTCAAACTGTGTATCTTTCAAAATATTTTGAATCTGTGGCCCAACAAAAATACGTTCTTTAACCTTTGCCTCACTTAGTCATGGAAATTTCTGACGCAGGTATTGAAAAGCTGACCCGTCTCTATGACAAAGTTTTTCATTAGGCCCAACTTGATATGCAGTGGTGGTAATAAAATTTTTTTCGAATCTACTAATGGCATATGCTGTACATTTTTTTGACCTGGCTCTAGGAATTGACGAACAGGCCAGTTTTGTCTGGTGTAATGAAGTGCCTTTGCCCGACTGGTCCATTCACACAAAAAACAGCAAAACTTTGTGTAGCCTAGCTGCAGCCCAAGTAAAAGTGCAACAACTTTCAAATCGCCACAAATATGCCATTGGTGCTCATCGTATTTTATGCATGTCAATAGGTACTTCATATTGTCATATGATTCTTTCATGTGAACTGCATACGCTACAGGAAGAGATGGTAAAATATTTCCAATATGCAATAACACTGCCTTTAAACTCAATGTTGAATTGTCTATAAACAATCTCCATTCTTCTGGGTTATAGTTTATATTTGAAGCCGCCACTAAGCCGTTAATGTTACTGCAGAAAACCAAGTTATTCTCCATATTGAAAAATGGTCTTTGTGGCGTTTACAAAAAACACATACCGAAACATCGTCTTCTAACAAGTTCCACTGCTGCAGTCTTGATCCAAGTAACTCTGCCTTACATTTTGGAAGTTCTAAATCTCTTACAAGATCATTTAATTCTGACTGTGTTATTTTGTGCGGTTGGTGGCATGACGTGCTCGGTATAAAATCAGGATCTCTTGACGTTGATGGCATATCTTCTTCCTGACGAATCACTCGATCGCCATGATCTGATTCGTTTTCTGATTCGCAAGTGTAGGATTCTGGGGGTTTTGGAATAGGATTTTCGTCACTGTGAGGCACAGGTCTCATCGCAGATGGTATGTTTGGGTAGTTAATAACCGTTTTTTTTTCTTGGACATACCTGTGGCTTGTCCAACACAAGGTACCATGCAAAAGTAACAATCATTAATATGATTTGTAGGCTCTCTCCAAACCATTGGGACAGCAAAGCGCATAGACCGTTTTTTGCCATTTAACCAGCTCCTCAGACTTGAAGCACATGTATTACAGCAGATGTGGGGTGCTCACTGTTTGTCTTGATCACCTAGTTCACAACCGAAATAAAGCTGATATGCCTTTGTTATTAGTGGAGTAATAGACCGTCTCTGAGACGCAAAAGTCACATCACCACACACGTAACAAAACTGATCTGGATTGTTTACACACTTTCGAGACATCTTGCATGAACGCTGTCAGCCAACTGAGGAAAAAATGGCTAATATAAAACAATAATGTAATAATGTTCACGTATGTATAACGAAACACAATCATGCCGATTACATCATCTTTCCTTGCCGAATATAAAAATGTAGCACGTGCATTCTTGTGAATTACAGTATATTAACACTGTCACAGCAGGAACACATATAATTACCGTATCTCTAAAACTTAAACTAATATTGAAAAAATAAGTTTCATTCCGGTTTTAGCACATTAAAAATAGTAATATTTTGTTGATTTTATTTAGGATATTTTTTGACTGTTGATCAGTGTTAGCTTTGTTATATCAAGCGTAGTTGTCCCTGGAAAGGAAAACCCCAACTTTGCGGACACCCTGTATGTTATCAAAACATTCATTGTTGATATTTTAAACCTATAAGACCCTGCTAAATTTTTATTATTTGTGTTTGATAAGAAAAAAACTAAGATTTCAATAGTTGGGCCAACTGAAGTGGGAAGGGGCTCGTATATGTTGAGTGATCAATAAATCTAATGTCTAAGTTGTTATTGGGCTCTCGGAAAGAGAAACCTACCTATAAGTTTTCTTTTTCGTAGATCGCCTAACCTGAACATCAAGCAAAGTACACCATCCATGAGACAAATGACAGCATTTCTAGTGAACATAATCGTGTTGTTACTCATCGTTGGTCTAGTGAGTTTAGCTATGACAGCTCCAACTGTGAAGGAATCAATTATTGTACCTGAAAATTAGTAAAGCTTGAATGTCAGCCCACTACTATGCTTTAGTTAAAAGCTAAAGAAACTCATTTCAAATTAAATACATTTTTCGTAATATGTAGTAAGTAATATGTATTTATTGCATCATTAACATTACAGCATGACATTAAAAATATGATGCAAATGGCGGAATGTAGCCGCTGGCCAATCTAGTAAACCAATACTTGAAAATATCATAAAGTATAAGTCGAGGATATATATGGTCTGCAAAAGGTTGAGAAGCCTCGAAACTAGGGATACTACAGACCAAAATATGTGAATTGACCTAAATATACCTCAGTACAAAAGTTGATAGTTTGCGAGTGTCTTACTAATTTGCTATTTTACCTTATTCCTTGAGAAGTATTTCAGATTATGGCATAAAGCTCAGTATAGGGAAGTTTTCTAGTATGATAAACAAGAATCCGTTATTTCTTTATGGCCAAACTTCTAGAGGGCGCCACTTACACGACTATTTCTGTGAATAACGTATCATAACATTTTTGTGCTACCCTGTATACAACAACTGACTGAAAAATCTTATTTTCTCGTATCTCCACAACAAAAAAGGTTTACTTGTTAGAAATGCCTAAAGCTAATAGCTTTCGAGATATTTGTTTTTAAAGGTTCCAATGCATTATTTGTACCATGATGATTAAACATGTTTATACCATAATAATCAAGTTGCTTTGAATGATATCTGAATAGCGTTGCCATGGTCTTTAACAATAACAAATGTCAACAAAAATAGTTACAAAAATTATTCAAAATGAGCACCACCTTGCCTAAAACACGCTCGACCTCGACGAACTAATCCTTGGTGCACTCTCCAAAGGATTTGGAGCATCTACAATTTCCACTGGCGTATTGTAAACGCGTCGTTTTAAATCACCTCAGAAGGAGAAATCCATAGGATTTAAATCTGGTGATCTAGCTGGCCACGGTACAGGACTGGTTTGAATATGTCATGTATGATCCGTATAAAAGTATTAGATTATCTCACCACAGCCTTGTTTGAAAAATACATATACAGGGTGTCCGCAAAGTTGGGGTTTTCCTTTTCAGAAACAACTACCCTTGAAATAACAAAGGTAATGTGTAGTGAAACGAGGGCGACCAAGTAAAAAAAAATAAAGGAAAAAGTACTCACTCTCCAGTTGACGAGAAGGGCTAAGTACGGCTCTGCCCGAAATCATACCGCTCCAACAGAAAATGAAATCAGCTGATGCGCTACCGAGCAGACGCAGGCAAACAAGGAAGGCAAAATGTTGGGTAAAAAGTCTAGGTATTCCATCCCGTCCAATCGATTTGGGAGTATAAATGGTCCAATGAGCATTCCGTTCACCATGCCAGCCCAAACATTCATCGAAAATGTTTGTTGAAAATGTGCCCGACGGACAGCGTGCGGATTTTCTACTGACCAAACATGAGTGTTGCGAAAGTTATTCACCCCATTACGCGTGAACGTAGATTCGTCTGTCAACAATATGCACTTCAAAAAGTCCGGATTATTGTCATGTTGATGCAACAACCACTCACAAAACCGCACTCTTGCTGGAAAATCGTCAGGTTGAAGGGCTTGTACACGTTGGACGTGAAACGGATACAGCCCCTCTTCACGCAGCGTTTGCCACACTTTAGTTTTTGATACTTGCACTTCTCTAGCCACGTCTCTAGTGCTTGTTGAGGGATTCTCGTCTACGCGATTACCTCTACACGCGTAACCGTAACCGTCGGTTGAAGGTTGCATACTGACCTGACACACTGACCCCGACCCAGTTCTGTCGTCGGGTTGAGCTAGTGTCCTAGTACCAGTCGGGGATGTCGCGGGTCGCGGCTACAGGACGGTTATCAGATATTTTTCATGTTGCAGAGACCTTTATCTCGGTTCCCTTAAGACATTGGTGTATATGGTACTAAGAAAAATTGCTTATCTTTTCAAGATCTACACGTCGTGTAAAGGAAAACCCCAACTTTGCGGACACCCTGTATATATATATATATTGTCCATATATGAGTCTCATCAGTGGTGTAGAAGTTTACAATACCATGTATCTTGGTAATAGGATATTTTAGGACAGATTTCTAGAAACCTCTTTTAGTTTTCGATGTACTTTCTGAACTAGAAATATTGCCGTTGTTCTTTGAACCGCCCTGTATACTAACCAATGAGACATTGAGCACACATGAGGAATATAGCTTCAGGACATTCTTCTGTGATTGCTCGGAGGCCATATCCAGTTGTATGCTGAGTTTCCAGAGAGTACAGAAAGCATGAAGGAAATCCGTAGATGCTCAGTACACATGGTGTCCAACCTGTGAAATGAAACTCAAATACATCAGCTATATCGAGGAAGATTATCAAAAAAATTGAGATTCGGAAAAAGTTAACATTAATCAGAGATTTCCTCAAAGGAAATTAAGTAACATTTGGTCTACCAATAGGCCACAGGTTACCGAAGAAAGGGGTTGGCTTGCCAACCTTAATGTCAGTGCGACTCAAGTGGAGCTATTGTATTCTATATACTGTCTAAAGCACTGTGTCTAGCCTTGATCCTTTGTCCTGTGGCTCCTACTGTCTGAAACCATAGCATTGCCAGACGTTCACAGTGACACAGGAGTTGCATTGGGGGTTTCCTCATGCTCTCTGCTAGTGAGCGGGTCCGCCTCCAGTGCTTCGTCCCTTATTATCCACCAATCTCTCCAATACTTCGAGGAGGTTTCTTCAACGTTTTCTGAAAGTTCTGAGATGATACATCCAAAGCAATACCCAACTAGCATATCTTTCAAAACAAAGAAATTAATGATGATGGATCCCTCGAGCACTAAGAACTTCGGACGTAAACTCACTCCACTCTCGGAATGTCCGGGTGGAGGGTGGACTCGAGAGAACAACATCGACGATAAAATTTGTTTTTCGAAGGTCTGCGGGATTAACAGCAACATTCATGCTGTTCATCACTACCTGCAATCCAATCGTCCCGCCGTGCTTTTCTTGGCGGAGACAAAAATCTCAGAATCTGCACCGATTAACCATCTCAACTTCCCAAACTACGAGGTGCACTCCAATCTAAGAAAGAACGGGGGAGTTGTGGCTTTTGTCCGCAGCAGTCCTTCCTGCTCCAGAGATGTTTCTTTGGAATCGGACCGGAATAACATTCTGTGATTTCAATGCCCATAATGAGCTTTGGCTGGGCTCAAACAAGACCGATGCAGCGGGTCGTGCAGTCGAAGCGTTCGCTCTTACTCAAGGGCTGACCCAGCTGGTGACGAGCCCTACTTTTTTCCCTCGCGTCTCGTCACACGCCAGTAGCCTGCTGGATTTCTTTCTGACCACGCATCCTGTCCCTTACAGCACTGCTGTAATGTCCCCCTCTGGGTAACTCAGACCACGGTGTTGTGGAGGTTAGGTTTCGGTCAGAACCCGCTGTGAGAGCAGAAACTCGTACAGGCCGCAAAACTTGGCATTACGGACATGCCGACTGGGAGGGGCTCAGAGACTTCTTCTCTAGCTTTCCTTGGAGAGATGTCTGTTTCACTGACGTGGATGCGTCGACTGTCTGTTCTTCAATAACCGAAATTATCCACGTCGGAATGGAGGAATACATCCCTCACACAGTGAAAGTTCCTAAACCAGGGTCCAACGGCTGGTTCAACAAATCGTGTGACACTGCTCGCCAGCAGAAGATCAAGGCCCACAGAACCTACTTACAAAACCCCACTGTAGAGAACAGACAAGCCGACGTCGAGTCCAGAAACAAATATAAAGAAGCGATTCGCAATGCCAAAAACCAGCGCGACATAAAGGTTAGACACAGGGCAATATCGCAGCGCAATGGCAGTCGGTCTTTCTGGACGCTGGCCAAGCAGATTGAAAAGAACTTCTCACACAGTAGCCTTCCACCACTTACGTGTCAGGATGGAACTATTGTATTCAACTCAAAGACCAATGCGGAAGTGCTAGCCAAGATCTTTGCTGCCAACTTCACCATCGACGTCCCCACCAATGCCCAAGTGCCGTCAATTCAAAGGGTTCTCTACACTATGCGGGAGGTAACATTCAGGCATAAGACCGTACGACGAGTGCCCTTGTCTCTCGACATCAACAAAGCTTCTGGTCCGGACTTGATTCCTGCCATTGTACTGAAGAGGTGCGCAGCGGCGCTTGCTCCAGTTCTTCCGCGTCTCTTCCAGATACCTTATGAATCCGGCACCTTCCCAGAAAACTGGAAATTACTCATGTCCAACCCATCCCAAGAAAGGGATCTAAGACCGAACCTTACAACTACAGGTCTATAGCTCTGCTCTCTGTTTTAAGTAAGGTGATGGAGAGGTGCATAAATCGCGTGCTTCTGGACTACCTCAAATGTCACAGCTTGATTAGCGACAGGCAGTATGGTTTTCGGCATCAACGATCCACAGGGGACCTCCTAGCTTAAGTCACTCAACTGTGGAGTAAACTCATCCAGTCTTATGTTGAGGCTCATGTCGTTGCTCTTGACATCACGAAAGCGTTCGATCAGCTGTGGCACGCTGCCCTTTTAAGCAAACTTCCATCCTATGGCCTCCAATCTACAAGAGGAAGCTTTTCCCAGTTCTATTAACATTAGGCAGTTCAAAAATCGTATTAACAAAATTTCTTTGGGATCATCATAGCAGCCGCAGTGTTCCGGCATTTAGACTTCTGCCTGCGCGCCTGCGTCGATATAAAAAAATAAAGAAATAAAAGGTGTAGAGAATAGAGATAGAGGAGGTACACTTCCGGATTAACTTTCCGTCGATTGATACTGTATGTATTAGGCTTATTATTAACCATGAGCATTTTGTTATCTTTTCTATTTATATTCCGCCTTCAATTAATTTGGACATGTTTGGTCAGTACCTTGAAGCTTTGGAAGTATTTAACAATGCATTCAGTAATTGTAAAATAATTGTTACTGGTGACTTTAATGTCGCATCATTCAACAGTGACGTTAATGATCAGAAGTGTCAATTAATGAGCAACTTTATTTCGTTTTTAGATTTAACTAATTTTAATAATATTCCAAATATAAATGGTCGAATACTGGATTTAATTTTAGGAAATATCGAAATAGAAGTCCTCAGAGATAATACACCTTCTGTTAAAGAGGACGTTCATCATCCTGCACTGATCATGGAATTCATTACATCCGGATCTCCAACGAAATTCCCATTTGCTAATTCTCCACGGTTTAACTTTCGCAAAGCTAACTTTCCTGAAATGTACACAGCCTTGCAAGATGTTAATTGGACGGAGGTGATCAGTGCAGTTAATGTTGATGTCGCTTGTACCGCCTTGTATTCAGTTATCAATAAGATCTTTGAGGTCCATGTCCCTAAACGTAAAAATAAAATGTTTTCGTCTCCCCCATGGTTCACACGTGAAATTATACTTAATAGGAACTGGAAACGTGACGGTACTAAGTTTTCTTATGATCAGTTCAGTAATTTTAGGAAGCTCATTAAGAACCAGATCAGTGTTGCCTACTCCGCTTACGTCCAATCGGTTGAGGATGCCATTGTCAATGATCCTAGCAAATTCTGGTCATTTGCCCAGATCAAAAAACAGCAATCTAGAATCCCCCCAAGGATGACGCTTAACGGCAATGTCTGCGACACGCCTCAGGATATAATGGACAGTTTTGCTACCTTCTTTTCAACAGTTTTTATCCCGTCTGGTCTACTAGGGTCATCTCCACCAACAAATAATTCTACCGATATCATTTCTTTAAAAAATATAAGTGAAGAAAACGTAATTAGGGCTTCGAAAAGATTAAAGAACAAGATGACGTCTGGATGTGATGGTATTCCAAGTTTTTTCGTTAAAGATTGCATTCATATACTAGCTTCCATATTCAACCTAATTCTAAAATCAGAGACATATCCAAATATCTGGAAGACCTCTAAAATATGTCCAATTCACAAAAGTGAAGATATCTTTGATATTTCCAACTATCGCCAAATAGCAATCCTGTGCAATTTCAGCAAGTTGTTTGAGATCATCGCTTATGAAACGGTTTACTGCTCGGTCAGGGGTGCAGTCTCTATTAATCAGCATGGGTTTATGAGAGGCAGATCTACGGTCACCAACTTGGCTCTGATTACTCAGTACATTTCTGAAGTAGTGGACGGTCAGGGACAGATTGATGTCATCTACACAGATATTCAGAAGGCGTTTGATCAAGTTGATCATTATGCACTTCTGGATAAGCTTAAAGCAGTGGGTATGTCTGATGCAATGCTGTCTCTCATGAATTCATATTTGAGGGATAGAAGGTTATTTGTCGAATATGGTGGTCATAGGTTGAGTTACTATCGGGCCACGTCTGGGGTACATCAAGGGTCAAATCTAGGTCCATTATTGTTTTTAATATTTATCAATGACTTGTCTTTTGAACTGAAGTGTTTCCATTTGCTTTTCGCTGATGACCTTAAAATCTGCACGTCAGTCAAGACAGTCGAGGATTGCGTCATGTTGCAAGATGACTTAGCTCTAATTTCGTCATGGTGTTCACGAAACTGTCTCAGTCTGAATGTTTCGAAATGTAAAGTTATGACTTACAAGAAAAGTTAACTATTTAATTTATGATAATTATAACATCAATGGTCAGATTATAGACAGATGCACCTCTTATAGAGACCTTGGAGTCATTTTTGATACCAAGCTAACGTTTACTGAGCATATACTCAATATCTCATCGGCTGCCACTCGACTACTTGGTTTCTGTATCAGAAACTGGATGGGTTTCTCCAATGTTGATACATTAATGACTTTATTTTTTACTTTTGTCAGGAGCAAGTTGGAGTATGTGACTCTGATCTGGTCTCCTATATGCCAAAATTCTGTCGTGATCCTTGAGGCCATTCAACGTAAAGCTTTAAAGTATTTCCACCTTAAATGCACAGGTTCTTATCCAGAAAGAGGTTGTGACCATAGTGCCCTATTAGAGTCTTTCAATTTGGATTCACTGTCAACAAGACGAAACATATTTGCTTTGTCGTTTTTGTATGGCCTCATTCACAATAAAATTGACTGTCAAAGTTTACTTGAAAAAATATGTTTTCGCGTTCCAAGGCTTCGGAGTCGACAACAACCGGCATTCTATTGTCAGGCTGGCCGTACAAATGTTATGACAAAATCGCCAATTAATCTCATGTGCTGCGTCATGAACAGTGTTACTGAATCGTGTGATATTTACAGTGACAGTTGTGCATCGATTATTAACTGCTATAGATCATCCAATCTTATTTAGAATGTGTGATACTATAGATTTAAGTCCAAGAACCATGTCTCTTTAATTGTTATTTTTTTCAGCGTTTCCTGTAATTAGGTTTCACCTGTTGGAAATAAATAAATAAATAAATCAATTATTCACTGAAATGTTTGTTCAAGTTATTCTCTTACGAGGATTGTTCCAAAATTATTGTTCCCAGCGCAATTACTTTGCCGCGCGTGATGCTAGGCGAAATTTTTAACAGCGTCGTGTTTGTCAGCTCCCCGCCACTGATCCCAACAGGAAGCGCCTATCGGTGACCCTCGGTACCTGCCTGACAGCTTTAGGCAATGGAGCCCTTCATCGCCGTTACCGCCAGGTGCGAAATTCGTGCGGTCATCCGAATTTTGCAAGCAAAAAGGTTACCACCCATAGAAATGCATCGCCAGTTGAGTGAAGTATATGGGGAAACGTGTATGAGCGTTCAACATGTCCTCAAATGGTGAAGACAGTTATTTGACGGTCTCATGGTCATTCACGATGCAGGAGGCCGTCGATCTCCGAGGAAGTTGTGGCGAAGATTGAGCAAATCTTGCTCGAAAATCGGCGAATGACGATCCGGGAACAGGCGGTTGAAATTCCTGAGGCTCCTAAAATAACTGAGTCAGGCTGCACCACGACAACGAGCATCCTCATGTCTCACAACAAACCAAGGACTAAATCGAGCAATTTGACTGAGAAGTCATTGCCCATCCCCGTTACAGCCCAGACATAGTATTTCCGGAATTGAAGGAGCACCTAGGCGGTCAACGGTTCGAGACGGACCCGGAGTTGCAGGGTGCAGTTACCAAGTTTCTAAGCAGGCTGGCAGCGGCCTTCTTTGAGACGGGAGTGAAAAAATGGATTTAACATCTAAAAAAACGCGTAGAAAAAGTGGCGACTATGTAGAAAAGTAGCTTATAGATCAACGTCTCCATTAGTAAATTCGTTTTTCCAAATAAAAAAATCCTGTGGAAGCCTTATTTTCGAGACAATCCTCGTATTTATACAGGGTGCGGCAGAGAGGACGGACGAGACGTCCTCTCTTCCCTGGTCGCCTTATTTCCAGGTTTGGCGATGTTCATTGGCCTCCTCGGTCCCCAGATTTATCCATATGCGATTTTTTCTTATGGCGACACCTCAAGGCTAGAGTATACGCGAACAATCCCCGAACTCTGCACGAATTGAAGGGCGAAATTCGCGTGGAAGTCGCCCAAGTTGAGAGAGCGATGTTGGAGAGAGTCTACGCGAAATTCCAAGAACGCCTCCAGCACTGCATCAACGATTTCGGCCACCACATGCCTGATGTGATTTTACACGCTTGACTGTCTCAAATGCTATTTCCTTGTGAACCTGATTCCGTCAATAAATTTGTTTTCGAGTAAAAATTAACTATTTTATGATTTTTTTAAAACCGTCCATCCTCTCTGCCGCATCCTGTATTACGCACCTGTTTCTCCCTGCCTGTCGGGTAAATGATCATCTTGAAGATCCGTATGAACGAATGCAATCAACCACCAGAGAAGGGCAAAGGTCAACCAGCACCCCAGAAACCCTATGGCCATCGCCTGAAGGTTCCATTTCCATTCTGCATCAACTAGACTGGTATAAGGATCTCTCAAATAGTTCCAATATCGGTTCGGGAATTTGGGTTGCAAGACATTGTACTCGCCGTTTTTCAAAATAGCGCGCCGCTTGAGTTTTGTGTCGCGGATGAAGAGGCCGTAAGGCTTCCTGTAAATTAAAAGAAAACATCAGCTATTTTGGTGGAAATTTAAGGTGCAATTTCTTGAAAGCTTTGAGCATCGAGAGTCAAGAGTAATAGAGTAATTGAATTTCTAGCTCTATCTCTGTGTCTGTAATATAATTGTACGATTACTGTAAATAATAATAATAACTGGCATCTGCTTTATTAGTAATAATATTACAGGAGGCGAGATTTAGACACTCTAGCAATTCTACCACCTTATACCACCACTAGTATTTACTATTAACTACTACACTTGCTCTTGCTATTCGTTCCAACACATACACGAAATATTGGTAAAGGCCACACATAAAAATATACTAAGTGACATATAAATCCGAACACCCAGTTTAAATGGTTTTATTTTAATAAAATTTTGTATAAGTACTTAATGAAGCATAATAAGTAAATGATAAAAATTTCAAAATGATTGCACTGCTTTAAAGCCCTTTGACCTTTAATAATGTATGGATGCACCCTGATGTGCTACGCATTCTCCAACGCGCCTAGGCATGCTTCTGATCAGGTGGTCAATGTCCTCCTGTGGTATCTCATTCCAGGCAACCACCAACTCCTCTCGAAGTGCTTCTAGAGTCTGAGGAGGACGTTGCAAATTGAGCAATCTCCTACCCATCATATCCCATACGTGCTTAATTGGGGATAAGTCGGGAAATCTTGGTGGCCAAGGTAACAATATGACATCATTTTGTTGAAAGAAGTCAACATGTGGTCGGGGGTTCTAGAACTTCGTGGATATAACGCTCCGCGTTCATGTTACCTCTGATGAAGATTAAAGGTGACCTGGAACCATAAGCTATATATATAACAAAAAACTGTGGATTCCTCCTTTCACCACGTCACCCTCTAACCCTGGCACGACCATCGTGCATGCCTAAACAAAATCGAGACTCGTCACTAAAGACAATACTGTTCCATTCCTGATCCCAGAGTGATCGTTGTCTGCACCACTCAAGGCGATTACGTCGGTGTTCTCGAGTTAAAGGGAGGACCCAGTGTGGCCGGTATGAAAACAAGCCACAACTTCTCATTCGTCGGTAAACACTTCGCATGCCAATAGGTCTTCCGTGTTCTGCAAACCATTCATTTGCAATGGACCTGGTAGTGGAGAAACGGTCCCTTAAGGCCAATAATCTTAGGCGGCGATCTTCACGGTCTGTTGTTCTACGGCGGCGTCCAGTGCCCCTTGCTCTTTGCGTACGGCCTTCTCGAATCCATGCCTGACAACACCTAACCAAAGTGTCTATACTTCTTTGCACTCTAACTGCAATTGCCCGAAAAGAAAGTCCAGCTTCCCGAAGTCCCACTATACGGCCCCTATCAAACTCACTAAGTTGACGAAATCGTACAGGTCTCCGTACTCTAGGCATCGTAACCGATCGTAAAGGATGTCAAGAACCAAAATCCTCCAACGTTGATTCTTTACTGCGGCTGAAATATTCATTTTTAGTGCGTTAGTGAATTAAAAAAAAGCAGTATAAAAACCGGAATGTCCAACTGATAAGGCTGAAAATTTTTTCACTTGTTATTTACAGTAAGATAAATACATTCACCAACTTTTATTAAAATAAAACTATTTAAACTGGGTGTTCGGATTTATATGTCACTTAGTATAACTGGCGTCTCCTTTATCAGTAATAACATTACAGGAGGCGAGATTTGGACACTCTAACAATTCTACCACCACTAATATTTACTATTAACTACTACACTTGCTCTTTCTATTCGATCCAACACATACACGAAATATTGGTAAAGACCACACATAAAAATATCAACCAAGGCTCACCGGGAAGATTAACAAAATATGTACATATATTGCCACACCTGTTTGCAACTGCAGATCCCACACGGAAGAGATTGCAGCAATTAACACTGGAAATACTTTTTTGACTTCTAATGTCAAAAATTAGGTCAAGCTAAAAAATGGTTTTTAGGAGATTCCTGAATTTTTAGTTTGAATATGGAGGAGAACTCTAAAAAGGATGGAGCTAGTGAGGAAGTGGAGAGTGTGGTCTCACTGAGTGAAAAGAGATTTTGTACAGAGGACGTTTTTATATTAAACGATTATACCATTTCGATTCAAGAAAAATTAATAAAGGAATTGTACGAAAAGATAGACCAAGTAAACAAAAAAATTGGGAAGACGCAACAGAAGTTACAAGAAACAATTACAACTTACGCTGATATGGTTAAAGCTTCAAGTTCATTCGCCTACAGCAATGGTAGAATATAAGCAGCAATGCTTACCATTTCAAACACGTACAGCAAAAAAACAATGACCAGTATTATAACCCACAACTAGAGTCATTGTTAAGCCTAATAACCAACAAGAGTGTAATAACACAAAGAAAGACATCGCAAAATGTGTGAATCCTACAAGTTTGAAAATTGTTATTGAAAAAGTTTATGGGTTGAAGGATGGTGGAGTGAAAATCCAATGTGAAACCAAAGACGATATCGTGAAGCTATATAAAGAAGTAAAATCAAAAATGCCAGAAACATATACAGTGAAAACTTCAGAGATAATTAAATAACCACAAATCAAAGTTATTGGATTTTGTCAAGAATATGCAGAAGACGAGCTAATAAATACTATAAAATCGCAAAATGAATCTTTTTAAGAAAATTTACATATGAGAGTAATTACAGTCAAGCAAATGAAAACTAAATATCAAGCAATTTTAGAAGTGGATGCTGTGACCTTTAAGTGTGTTATACATCAATATTTTGCGATGCTATAAATGTACCGGGCTTAACCACACAGCTAAATAATGCACAAAATCAGGAAGATGTATTACTTGTGGATTAGAAGGACGTTCAACAGAAAACTGTAGTACCAGTGAAATGTACAAATGTTGTCCAAATTGTAAAAATGCAAACCAGGATTTTGATCTAGGATTACCTATTAATCATGGACCATTTGACAAAAATTGTGAAGTATATAAAAGGAAAATTGAGCGTGAGAGGGAAAAAATTAGTTATGCTAATGAATAGCAACTACTAAGTCCAGATTTGCAAGATGTGGTTAGATCTGTAAGTGATGAATATAACTCAATATACCATTTAAACATACAAAGTGTACTGAATAATATAGATGGAGTTCAACAGTTTTTAAGATGGAGAAAACCACTTGTATTATGTCTTACCGAAACACAAGCCACAGAAGACATCACTGTTGGTGAATTACAAATTACTAATTATAAAACCTACAGATGCAACTCCAACTTCAGACATACTGGAGGTGTAGTGATTTATGTTTACCACAAAATACAGATCAAATTATTCGATTGTACCACTTTAGACTATGCATACTGGTATGCATAGTCTAACTTATTTGGGAAACGTTATGATCTTTGTACTTTTTACCGTTCATCAAACAGTGATACATTTTTAATGTTTTTTTGAAGAGAAATGCAAAGAAATGTGTAATTTCAGAAAAAATATAATTCTAATAATACTTTTAGGTGATTTTAATTTAAATTATTATAGCAAAAGCATGAAAACAAGAAAATTGAAAGAAACCATTAATAACTATGGGTTCAAGCAAACAATTGAAGGGAGTACCTGAATAACATCATTATCAGAGACTTTGTTAGATCTTGTTATTGTAAATTTCGAATGTGTAGGGATTAAAGCTGTACATACACCTAAAGTTTGTGATCACAGTTGGGCAATGCTGCCCTTGGTAGGACATTTTTCTGATAAAAAAATTAAGAAAATCGTGAATACTATTAACTACAAAAAAACTTGAATGAGAACTTGATGGCTGCTATTGGAATTTTGGTGAGAATATGGAAAAAATATATGTCAACATAATAGGAAATATAAAAACTTGTTTAGATCTTGCATCTGATAAAAAAGTGATTTGCTCGACAAAAAATACACCCTGATATAACAAAAATATTAAGGCAGCTCAAAATTTGAGAGACAAACAATACAAAAAATGTATATTCACAAAATCAAATGATGATTGGGAGGTATATAAAACTCTTAGGAATAAATGTGTGTATGTAATTAGAGAAGGAAAAAGGAAATTCTACGATAAACAAATCGATAGTAACAAGTGCGACAGTGTAAAGATGTGGAAAACTTTAGAAAGACTGATCAATTCGAAGTCGCAGGATTGTGTAAATCAAGTTCAATTCGAGAAGGGTACCGAAACAAATTCTTTGGTGATTGCAAACAAACTAAATGATTATTTTGTGCAAAGTATTATTGATATTGTGTATTGTAAATCAGTTTCCAGGGGGAAATGTTGCATACACTTTCAAAATTTCACAGTGTATCATTGAATTATCTGAGATAAAATGTGAACAGTCTAAAATCACACAACAACTGTGCCGAAATCACTACTAAAAACGTGCTGAAAAACTGTTTCGAAATTTTGGGATATCCTGTATTAAATTGGATCAATTGTTCACTGAGACGCAGTTCTTGTCCTGAAAATTTGAAATGCTCTACAATAACACCAGTTCCCAAAATAAAAAATTCTAAAAGATGCATCGATATGAGACCAGTAAATGTGTTACCAGACATTGAAAAATTATTAGAGTCCATAGTGCATGACCAATTAATGCAGTTTATAGAAGAAAACAAAATTTTAGTGGAGGCGCAAGCAGGCTTTCGAAAAAAATATTCCACAGAAACGGCTTTCCAGTTGGTAACTGAGAATTGGAGAAGAGCCAGAGACTCAGAAGAAGTTGTCATAGTATTTTTGGATTTGAAGAGGGCATTTGAAGCGATTGATAGAGATATTTTGTTAGGTAAATTGAGGGCATATGGTATATCAGGAAGTGTTTTAGATTGGTTTAGAAATTATTCGTTTAAAAGGATGCAAGTTAATGATACCATTCCATCAAAAATTGAAAATACGTTAGGTGTTCCACAGGGCAGTGTCCTGGGACCACTTCTTTTTATTTTATACATAAATGATTTTTACCTGCCATAGACAAAAAATGCAAAATTCAGATTTTCGCCGATGACACTAGGTTTTATATAAGTAGTAGTAATATTCAGACTGGTATCTCTTATATAAATGAAGACTTGAAACTTGTCTCAAAATGGTTAGCATCCAACAGACTCAAATTAAATAGAATTAAAACGAAAGCTATGTTAATCGGAAAAAACAATGTACAAATGTTCAACTGAATATTGATGGTGAAGATATTGAATTCATAGAAAATTTTAAATACCTGGGGGTTTTTGTTGACTCTCGATTAATTTTTGATATTCAGCATGAAAAAGTTATAAATAAGGTTAGTAGTAAAGTGGGATATCTATCAAGAGTTTCTGGATATCTGAGTTCATATAGCAGAAAAACTATCTATAATACCATCATTCTTCCAAATTTCTTGTACTGTTCGACTATTCTATATTTAGCAAATAATTCCATTTTTGAAAGACTGCAAATTTTACAAAATAAGTGCATGAGAATAATACTGAATAAAGATAAATATACTCCAATTAGACGAATGCTTAGCAAATTAAAATGGCTCAATGTAAAAAATTTTATCAAATATCTTGTGATGATATTCATTTATAAAATAAAAAATAATATATTTCCATCAAGTCTAACTAATTTAACATCATCAAATGCCGACCATCATTTACATACCAGAAATAAAGTTGACTTCCATTTAATGACCAAAAAGTATATCATATGCTACAAATCTGTATTTCATCAAGAGTTGATTGAATATAATAAATTATACCCAGAGATAAAGGACCAGAAAATTTTGACAGAATTTAAAGTAAAATTGAGAAATCACTTGTTGAATCTACAATTATAGCTTGCCCAGCCTTTACATCATACATATGGCTTGAATTTACTAATTCAAAGTTGTTTACAATTATTCTGTTTATGTAGCCAAATGTATATCTTTCTACTACTACTACCTATATAAACTAAAAATTTGTAAAAATTAATACCTATAGACAATCACGACAATAATAAAACATAATTAATGTAAAGGCAGGAAAAACATAAGGTCACCTAACACATTTGTTACAAAAGATTTCACTGCTGATCAAGTACAATCATTTCCTCCGTTTCCTGAATTTGGGAAATAAATTAATTTCCTTCAAACTACAGTCTGAGGAACTACGTATATATACTTTGATTGCATTGTAACAATATGTGTTCTGAAAATTTGTTTTCTAAATATGACGGTGTTTTTTAATAAGGAACCCTATTAGTCATACTTAGGACCTTAGGAGGACATTTTATCAGTTCTCATCCAGTTGAGGCCATTAATGGCCTTCGATATATGATCATATTTTCTAAGATCATTAACAGGCCTGCAACATGTATTCATAATACTGTGAATACGATTTTTTGTCTTGATATCTAGATAGGGATAGTAAACCACTAAGCAAGAATGATTGCTTCAACGCAGGTTTATCTAGTATAGTCTTATTTGCAAATAAGACTGAGAATAGCGTAGCACTGCGAAATTAGATCGTTGACATATTCAATAAGTTTAACTCATCATATATTATAATACCTAGTTTCTTGGAATGAACTATTTTATTAACTTTTTCAACAAATTTTAACTTATCATCAATTATAATATCTAGGTTCTTCGAATGATCCACGGGTACTACTTTATTAGCTTCCAAGTTTACGTTTATGTCAGTCTTTAAGGTACTTCTTTTTGTTTCGGGTAATATAAGTAGCTTATAAAGCGGTAACCTACAGCAATGTCAACAATAGTTAAACCTAAAATGCTTGAAAGAACAGGATAACAACAATTTTTGAAGCAAAGTCAATAATTTCAACTATAAAAATGATAATGATAATCCGTACCTTCTGAGATCTAGTGTCTTGTTTGCAACCCAAGTTATTCGATCCATCATTTTTAGGCGGCGAACTTCATATGAAGCTTTTTTAACGTATTCATTGGAATACAACATGCTATGTTTGAGAAGTAAATATAATATCCTGTATCCTCAACTAAACATGACAAACTTGTGGACATAAACTATATTACGGACAGAGACGATAAGAAAGGCCTGGGTGTTATGCTGTTATATTATTAATAATATAAAACTTTTTTTATATACCCAAGCAGCCGCGCAGGCAGAAGCCTAAATGCCGGAACACCGCGGCTGCTAAGATGATCCCAAAGAAATTTTGTTAATACGATTTTTGAACTGCCTAAGGTTAGTAGAACTGGGAAAAGCTTCCTCTAGTAAATTGTTCCACAATATCGACACCCTCGGGACAAAGGAGCAGTTGTATCGGCCAGTTCTGAATGTACGAAGTTCGACGCGGTTAGAATTGGAGGCCAAAGTCGGGCCGGTCTGTCTGGCAGGTACATCGCGCGACGGCATCATGGAAGACAGTTCTGAGAAGCAAAGATATCTGGAAGAGACGCGAAAGAACTGGAGCAAGTTCCGCTGCACACCTCTTCATTACAATGGCAGGAATCAAGACCGGACCAGAAGCTTTGTTGATGTCGAGCGACAAGAGCACTCGTCTTACGGTCTTATGCCTGAATGTTACCTCCCGCATAATGTAGGGAACCCTTTGAATTGATGGCACTTGGGCGTTGGGGGCGACGTCCATGGTGGATGGAGTTGGCAGCGAAGATCTTGGCTAGCACTTCCGCGTTGGCCTTTAAGTCGAATACTATAGTTAAATCCTGACACGTAAGTGGTGGAAGGCTACTGTGTGAGAAGTTCTTTTCAATCTTGGCTTGGCTTGGCCAGCGCAGGGATAGCATACTTCAACAGGCTAGTCCTCCATTCAACGATAGAGATCCGGCACCAAAGTGCCAGTACAAGAAGTTCAGCCCAAAGCGAGCCACTGGCTGTGGGCTAAGGAAGTTTCTTGCAGGGGCAACGTTGTCAGATGGACGGTAACTTCCAGTAAGGCAGAGAAACATTGTCTATGGAGTTATTGTACGGGCTTGTTTGACTGACTTGATCCGTTTAATTTCTGTATTGTACATGTTCGTGACCAATTTTTTATCAAAAGGGTCTAACTTATGCTGAACTTAATCTTCTATGTGCAGAGTCGACCTACTTGATGCCATTTTCTGCTATGAAATGTTGGCTATAAAATGATAAAAACGATAGAGTGTACTACCGTTTGATAACAAGCGAAGGAGCTGTTCGTAGAACTGGTTGCCTAAACTTGAATTACGCGTAATATTTATACTACGTACGGCAACAATATTGCACATTCACCATGTTTTTCAAATTACAGACAGAATAGTTGCCGGAATTAGTCCTGTTGTGAGTCCTGTTCCAACTTTTTTGTTGGTATTTAAAAACATCCCAGATTTATTTAAAACTATTTTCTCTAAGTATTACATTATTACAAAAAAACTTTGTAGTGACTCTCCTAGGTGTATTTTCATAATTAAATAACTTTTATAGAATACCTAGGTGCTACATTGACATGGAACTCTGTCATAGGGGTCACATTTGATGCAGATAAATAATTTTTGATATTTCAGCAAACACCCCATTTTTCATGCATGACTTTTAATGATAAGCAGAATGTATACATACAACTTACACTTATATTAATAAAGAGAATTTCTATACATGACATACATCTATATTAAAATGAAATGACTATAGAAGATTCCTCAAAATATGGTGTGCGTAGACAAGACCTATATATTCTGATCAGGTTACAATTAAGGAATACATCATGGAGATGTATTTTCAAAGTCCGGGTTATTATTGATCTCATTGTTGAAAATGTAGTGCCAGCAAGGAAAAGGCAATGCTAAATTCTTTAATGTTCCTATCTTACACAGTGTAATACTTGCTTCCTCTAGCTGTTGATCCAAAACCAACGCTGATAAGTTGGACTCAGTATTATCAATGATTATTTGCAACCACTTTATTGGCCCATTCTTCTTGCCGGGACGACTTGACGACAGACATACCTCAATTTTCTTCAACAACAGTTGCCTTTGCTGCTTCATGGTGTTCCGTTAGTAATAAGAAACAATATGTGGTACATGCATGATGGTGCACCAGCGCATTTCAGTGTAGCGGTTCGTAATTACTTACAAACTGTTTATCCAAATCGTTGGATTGGCCGCGGTGGGCCCCAACAATGGCCACCAAGGTCCCCAGACCTCAACAGTTTAGCTTTCTTTTTGTGGGGCTATCTTAAGACTCTGGTGTACACAAATCCCATTAACACTGCAGAGGAATTAAGAGAAAGAATAGTTGCAGCTTGTGATAGAATAAAAAACACTCCAGGGGTATTTCAACGAGTGCACAATTCCCTGAGCAGGAGGGCGGAAGCATGCATACTAAGTGAAGTGAGCCATTTTCAACAATTTTTCTAATCATTTTATTGGTTTTAATGTTACGTTTATGTTGTAAGTTGTTGTTGTTCATTACCCCTAAGGTGTTTAATTTTTCCAATTAGTAATAATTTGGCCATAGAACGGTTATTTTTTTACTCAAAAATGGCGCATCGAAGAAAAACAGTTCACGAGAGATCATTTGTTTTAAATTGAACGGGGAATTCAAAAATAATTTTTATATGGCAAAAAACCGTTGTCGCACCATTTTTTCTTAAAAAATATCGGTCAATACCCGTACGCACGCTACTGTAAAAGCTAAAAATTATTTTTGCATTGACAAATATGCTACATTATTAACTTTCACTACGTACTAAATATCAGTGAAATATCTGTTGCGGTTCTGAAAATATTAATTAATTCCCATGTTTTTCCTAAACTTCAACACCCCCAGTTTTTGTAAGGAGACATTTTTGGACCCTAGTTTATAAAGCAGACTAAATAATGGAATCTCTCTGCACATAAAACATCCAACAAAAATAAAGAATTGTTTGATAAAAATACTCACACCTGCAAAGAAAACATTCAATACGATAAAAAACGTAGCTATTCAAATCATAAGTTTAGTTTTAAGCTCATAAATTTTTCAGATCTATCTTCATTATTGAATTTGTTAAAATCGAATGCGTTGGAAACTGATGATAGAATTATGTTACCCTGCAATCTCTTTACACATCCTGCATATAATATAATTATTGTGTAGAAAGGAGTATTTTTCCAAATTTATGCAAGAAAGATCTGATCTTACCACTATCGAAAATTAACAATCCAAACTCAATTACAGACTTACGGCCCATAAGTATTTTACCTACACTTTCAAAATTATTGGAAGAAGCTGTGTACATTCAATTAAATGACTATTTTTTAGAACATGGGATTCTACCGGAAAACAGCGTGGATTTCGAAAAGGCCATAGAACGGCAAGTACCCTCCTCGATCCTACTGATAATATCGTCAGAGCGTGGGTTCACCATTTAGTCACACCATTAGTTCTCTTGGACTTCACAAAGACGTTCGATACAATAAGTCACTCTCTTTTGATTGTTAAATGCAATCATTATAGTTTCCATGATTCCTCACTGAGTGTGATACGCAGCTTTCTGATTAACAGATTCCAAAAGGTAGCCGAAGATTCAACATTATCTCTCAGAAGTGCCTCAGGGATCAGTTCTTGGACCACTTCTCTTCATTTTGTATACAGGGTGTATCAGTTTATTGTTGCATAACTTTAAGATTCGATAGAACTTTCAAAATTAATGCATAAAGTCTATATAAACATGGGTCGAAAAATGCGTGGCTTCCGAAATACAGAGTGTTTAAATTTACTTTCTAAAATAGTTTTTTTTTAAATATTTCGAACAATATTTGATGTATAACAGTGAAAATTGGTATACAAGGGTTTTTTGGTACGACAAAACGAACCATGGGCAGAGTTTTACTGTGGCCGCTAGAGGGCGCTCTCTACTGTACCTGTAGTGTATTAAAATGACCGAAGATTTTTTCTTAGTGCAATTTTTTGCTTTTTGAATAAAAAAACTGATTCTTCGCTCTTCTCAATATAAAAAAGCTCTCCTGCGAGTTTTCGTTATAGTTAGCCGTTTTTGAGATATTTCGATTTTTAAGGTTCGATGCATTTTTAATTATTTATGGGAAAATAATATTTTTTTTTACATTTTCGATTTGGGCATTACAAGTAATTAAGATGATCGTTTAGATTGTGTTTTTAAACACAGCAATAATTCCCAACTCCAAATAAACACAAAAAAACAATATTAATTTGCTTAATTTTACAATATTATTTTTTACAAATTAAATTAGTTATTTACACCTAAAATGCTATTGGATAGTTAGGACAAACATACAAAATCTAAAGTAGTTGCTCGAAATGTAAACCCAATTGTTCAATACACAATTCACATCTACGAATGATCGAACGTGGTATAGCATTATTCAAATAAGGCCTTATTTCATCACATGCATTCCTGATTCTGTCTACTAGCATATCTCTTGTGGTTACGGGCGTCTGGTACACTTTTTTTTTTAGAAATCCCCACACAAAGAAATCTAATGGATTTAGGTCAGGGGATCGTGGAGGCCAGGCGACTGGTCCCGCACGGCCGATCCATCTTTCTGGATAATTTTCGTCCAGCCAGTTTCTAACTATTCTCGAATAATGAGCTGGACAACCATCAAGCTGGAACCAGGCCAATCTTCTTAAATCTAACATAACATCATCCCACATATTTGCATGTTCAGCCTTTAAGAATTCCAAGAAGGTCGCAGCATTTAACCTTGCAGGCAAAAGGTAGGGTCCAAATAGTCGATTACGGTAGATACCAATCCACACGTTCACACTAAATTCATGCTGAAAATTTCTTTGCCAAACTGCATGCGGATTTTCATGCGACCAAATATGTTGATTATGAAAATTTACCACTCCACGTCTAGTGAAGCATGACTCATCGGTCCATAAAACGTTACTTAAAAACTCCCTATTATTATCAGTTCTATCAAGAATCCACTGACAAAATGTGATTCTTCGTTCTGCGTCCCCTGGCTGTAGTCCTTGCACAGGTTGCAAATGGTAAGGAAGTCTATCGTCATTTCTAAGAACACAGTGAACATGGCTTGCTGAAATTCCCAAGGCACCAGAAACTCTCCTAACTCTTGTGGTCGGATCTCTATCAAACTCAAGCAGAATCATACGGGTAAATCTGCGCTGACGAACATTTATGTTTTGATCCCTTTGGGGATTTCCAGAACCATTTTCAATTATTTGGCGATACACTCTTACAAATACTGAGCGAGTTGGATGTCGTCTGTTTGGAAATCTTCGTGCGTATTCTCTGGCTGCTTCTGCTGCGTTTCCATTTACAAAGCAATACACAAAATGAATATCCGCTAACTCTTGATTGGAGAATAAAAATGGCATTTTTATAA
Source organism: Acanthoscelides obtectus (assembly GCA_963669975.1). NCBI lineage: Eukaryota > Metazoa > Arthropoda > Insecta > Coleoptera > Chrysomelidae > Acanthoscelides > Acanthoscelides obtectus. The sequence goes on along the minus strand of CAVLJG010000009.1, from coordinate 1,681,582 downwards.
AACTTACAAAAAAAACAGGTAAAAGAAACGTGCATTCACAATTGCAAAAAAACGTTTCAGATTTCAACAGACAACAAAACTAACTGTCAACTAATTGACGTTTAACCTTATTCTGCCTTCAATTTCAAAAATATTTGCAGGCACAGCCTACTTCTAAAAATTATCGAGATACTGACTTTTTAACGTTATTTTATCATAAATAATTAAAAATGCGTCGAACCTTAAACATCGAAATATCTCAAAATCGGCTAACTATAACGAAAATTCACAAGAGAGCTTTTTTATGTTGAAAAGTGCGAAGAATCAGTTTTTTTATTCAAAAAGCAAAAAATTGCACTAAGAAAAAATTTTCGGTCATTTTAATACACTACAGGTACAGTAAAGAGCGCCCTCTAGCGGCTACAGTAAAACTATGCCCATGGTTCGTTTTGTCGTACCAAAAAGCCCTTCTATACCAATTTTCACTGTTATACATCAAATATTGTTCGAAATATTTAAAAAAAAACTATTTTAGAAAGTAAATTTAAACACCCTGTATTTCGGAAGCCACGCATTTTTCGACCCATGTTTATATAGACTTTATGCAATAATTTTAAAAGTTCTATCGAATCTTCAACTTATGCAACAATAGACTGAAACACCTTGTATAATTCAGCCATATTTTCTGCATATTATATAAATCGTTTTTTCTTTTTGAACACTCATGTGTACCTTTTGAAGAATATTTTGTTAAAATTGCTTTCAATATTCTAGTGCTAGTTAATTTCAAGGGTTGGGTGGTGGAATAGCTTGTAGCTAAACTGCGCCTGAATAAAAGTCGTTTTTTTATTATTATTATATATTATGCCATAAATCACTAGCAACTATTGAGCGTATGGAGATATAAAGAGCTTTAAATATTTTTGCTACACAACTTATTGTTTACTAACGTTGAAAATGGCACCTGAATCACATTTTATTTTTATTATCCATTATATTAACCAAGATTATTGATTTTTCTATATAGTTTAATGCGTGTTTCGCTATAGCATATTTGGATACTTTTAGGTACCCATTGTGATTGTGTTGAATTCCTTTCGCTGATTAATTTACTAAGTGGTCCACCAACATACAGGGGGTTGTCACCAATTCATAATGTCACATACGGATTATGTTTACAAGAGATCCAGTTAACATGACGTCAAAACGACGTCATCATTCGGTCATTTTTGGTCGCAAACGTCGGTTACTAAAAAATGACGTCTTTATTCACGCCATTTTTATGACGACAACAAGACGTCCTTTAAGAGCCTGTAATTTTGACGTCTTCTTTAGGACAGTCATTACTTAAAAATCAACACTTACCTACAAAGAAATATAGACTTTTGATGAAGATAAGGTATATTTATATCCTCTTCGCACAGACGTCATATCGACTTTGCATTTGGTCTTTTATACGACATACTACGACGTCATACAATGACGTCAATTGAGTGAGATATTAAACCGTCATAATGACGTCATTTTTACGTTAGTAGTGCCCTAAAAATGACGTCACTATGCTCACAGGAGATATGAATACGGGAACTAACCCTTTTAGTTCCTACGGCACTGAACGAGAAAGCATTGTAGTTGCGAAAAATTTCGAAAATGAGAGATGTCGGTGTCTGCCAGTCTGTTTGTCCACTAATCATTGACCCCTCTATTGCTTGCGAAATACCGGTCGGATTTTGATGAAATGTTCACACAGTGTTACTACATAGAGTTTTGATGATTCGTTGACTTTGACTATAAGCTATCATTTAACTGAAACGTGGCAAGTGGTTGATATTTCTTGCTTCAATCAGCAGGGATATGACACGCTGTATAACTTTGGCACTTATAACCAAAACGATGGGGTGATAGTTTTTGTAAGAAATAAACTGCAATATAATCTTGACACATTCACTTTCAGCGATGGAATAAAAATTTTAAACATAATGATCCAAATTAACCATAACAAAATTGAGATATCTGCAATTTATCGTCCGCCATGTTCAGAACCCCACGAGTTTTTAAAGAATATCGAATCTTTTTTTCAAAATCAAAATAAAGTTCATTTAAAGCAACATATTTTCTTGGGAGATGTCAATATAAATATTTTGGACGATGATCTCATCACAAATGAATACTTGAATATCCTATCAAGTAACGGATTTCTGTCCTATATAAACCTACCTACAAGGTCCATCAGTGGCACATGTATAGATCACTGCCTTGTGAAAGACTATCCAACAAAATTACTTGTATACCAATAATCCTACAAAGCGATATTACTGATCACTTCTCCACTATTTTACTGATATCTTCAAATGAAAAACATTCTAACATCCCTACGGTTAATAACAACCAGAAAAATTACAAATTTTTTGTCGACAATTCAAAACTAATATCAAATGTCAAACAAGAATCCTGGGAACAATTATACTCTATAAATAATATAGACAAAGCAATGGGACTGTTCATAAAAAAGTAATAGATATTAGTACCAATAAAGTAATAATTAATCACAAAGAGAAAAGCAGAAATGCCTGGATTACCAAAGGATTAATAACATCGGCAATAGAAAAAGAAAGACTATATAATGTAATGAAACTAACGCCAACTACAGAGAATACCGACTGCTACAACCAATATAAAAATAAATTTATAGAGCTTGTAAGGCAAACCAAACGAAAAAATTACCTAAATAAATTGAATAATAACTTAAATGATCCTAAGCGGCTTTGGACAACTATTGATGAGATTACTGGGAAAACAAAAGTTAAAGAGTGTGTCACTGAGTTAAATTCAACATCGGGAACAGTATTAAAAAATACTCAACAGATATGCGATGAATTTGTACAATTCTTTACTGACATAGGCCAAAATTTAGCAAGTAATATACGAGCAAATGTACAAAATACTCAGCCTCCAAAAAGAACTTTGAACTCTTTATTTTGGATAATGTCGAGCAATGTGAAGTATACACCACTGTTATGTTCTTAAAAAATCGGAAAAGTCCTGGGTTCGATGGTATTAAAAGCGAGCATTTGAAAATTATAGCCGAGGACATAACAGAACCACTCACTTACCTAATCAACAAATGCTTTGAATCTGGCATATATTCCTCAATTTTAAAAAAAGGTAATATAATACCGATACATAAATCAGGAACAAAAATAGATGTTAACAACTATAGACCAATATCAATAATATCCAGTGTAGCAAAGGTTTTTGAAAAAGTTTTATCTACTAGAATGATTCGATACCTCACAAAATTCAAAATTTTAAGTGAAAATCAATATGGATTTACAGAAGGGAAGGCTACATCGGACGCAATAACTAAAATTGTAAATCAAATACATCAAAATATTGATAACAGAATCCCTTCAATCTGCATTTTTGTTGATTTAAAGAAAGCTTTCGACACAGTTAATCACAAATTATTATTAGAAGCATTGGAGAGAATTGGTTTCAGAGGAAACGCGTACTCACTGATCGAAAGTTATTTGTCAAATCGCCCACAATCTGTGCAGATATCAGGATCATTTAGTAAAGAAATGTATATTAAGTGTGGTGTCCCACAAGGAACTGTCTTAGGTCCGCTGTTATTCAATATATATTTAAATGATATTTTCCAAATTAATTGTGTTGGCAAAATAACTAGTTTTGCAGATGATACTGCAATATTATATGAAGGCACTGACTGGTCTGATCTGAAAAATGTAATTGAAAATGATTTTATCAAAATTATTCAGTGGTTTAACAGTAGAAAATTAAGCATTAACTACTCTAAAACACATTTTTTACCATTTGGATCTTATGCTAGACATCTGCCAAATTACACAAATTTCTCCTTCAATATTAATGATCAAAAAATGCAAATTAATAGAGAGCCCAACATAAAATACCTTGGAGTGGTCTTGGATCCTCACTTACGATGGGACATCCATGTCAATTATATTTTAAAGAAAGTTAGATTTGTATCCTACAAAATTAAATACCTTGGGAATATATTGACAGAAAAATATCTTCGAACATTATACCATGCACTGATTGAGCCTCATCTCACATATGGTATATTAGCATGGGGAGCTGCATGTTCCTCACATATCTATAATTTAGATGTTTTTCAAAAAAGTATTCTAAAAATGATATTTAAAAAACCGAAACTTTATCCCACTGAAAAATTATACGCAGATGTTCGAATGTATGATATAAGACCGACCAAAAAATTAAACATAATCATTATACCAGGTACAAAATTCGTGGCACAGTAGTTCCTCAACCGCATAAATCTATAATGCAGCGATCATATCTCTATTTAGCGCCTAAATTTTATGAAATTATACCTAAAGACTTAAAAGATTTACGTTTCGGAAATTGTTTCAAAAGAAATTTAAAAAAGTGGCTACATTCTATATCTAGGACTGAAATTCATAAACTCATAAATACGAACATCAACTAAATACATAATCTACTGTAGCTAATTTTTGTCCTTTTTTGTCATTTGCATTCTACAGTTTCAACTTAAATTATTGGTCCATGTACAGGCAATGCCTTCTATTGGGCTGTTTTGATTTTATATTTATTTACTCATGTTGTTTGTTATCTTTGTACATTGAGTGAATAAATATTATTATTATTATTATTATTATTATAATTTTATGCTTGAATATAGCGTCAGTTTCAACATCCCGAATTTCAACTTCCTAACCTGAAGTTAGTTATTTGCCAAAATCAATCATAATTCGTGAGGGCCCCAGAATGGGAACAAACCTGTTTTCCGTACAAAAAGTGATCAAACCTTGTTTGAACTAACAACAAGAGGTTTCTTCATCATTTGGCATATTTAGGAAGATTAAGCCAAATATAAATAGGCCGACAGTCTGCCTACCGACCACGAGTTTCAATAATCAATTAGTCTTTAATTCTTAAGTCCGTTGGTGGTTTTTTGAAAAACGTAGTTACGGTTTCTTAATAATTTTTCTGAATAAACCTCGTACCTCCAGTTGTTTTATCGTTTTACAGTGTGGTCTCATCTACTTTCTTCTAGAGACAAGTTAATTTATAGTTAAGTTAATTCTATAATAATTCTTTGAGCAGGTCCCAAAAACATATTAATGATATATTATAGAGTGGAGCCTCCAGTTGGTGTAGACTTTACACTATTTGAAAATATCCTAGTTTGTTTAAAGTGTTGTTAAATGCGTCGAATGTGGGAGGGTGCCATATTGCTCTAGTATTAGAAATAAAGGTACAATTTTGTACAGATGATCAAGCGGCCTTATCCAGGTTCAGGTATACCTTTGCTTACTTTCTGAATTTAAAACAGAATTGCTTCTAGTGAATTGTGATATATATTATAACCTGTTTCTGGACAATCAGACAAATAATTGCTAAAACTAGATCCCATATACAGAGTGCGTCTTCTATTAATTTTTTTTTCTATTTTAAAAATCAACTCGCTTTTTACGAAGTGAAATCGAATTTTTTTTATTGATAAATGAAGGTTGGTTTATGCCATTTATGTATGAAAAATAACATCAGTCATGTGACCACCGCGACTTCGTTTACATTTAAACATCCGAACATCAAAATTTTCAATGACTTTTCCCAGAATAATCGGGTCTATGGCAACAATTTCAGTCCGAATATTGCGCTTTAGATTTTAAATTGTTCGGGGACCATTCGTATACACTTTTCCTTTCACAAATCCCCAAAAAAATAGTCAAGAGGTGCTAAATCGCACGATCTCGGGGGCCAACTGACATCTGAATTTCGTGAAATTATGCGGTCTTGAAATTTCGTGTGCAATAAGGCGATCGTTTGGCGAGATGTGTGAGCCGTTGCTCCGTCTTGATGAAACCAAAGATCGTCGGCACCAATACGATCCAAATGTGGCCACAATAAGTCTGTTAACATGCCGCGATAACGTAAAAGCTTACTAGGGTTTCTTCAGAATAAGTTTCACGAGGCTTTACTCGAAGAAATAACCTCATCACGCTATGAATCACCCTTCCGTAGCGGCATATTCAGTGTTTTGTGTCCCACCAATAGGCTGTTTAAAAATAGAGTTCCTGTCCCTCTATGTTCCGATTCATAAAAGCACTGCTGTACCTCACCGTTGCATTGGATCGACTGATTGAAATTAAAGCACGTACGTATCCATCGAAGTATAATCAAACGGGCGATTACTGATAAGAGCACTGAATGTGTAAACTGTTTATCCATAATTCCGCCTTGATTGTATATTGTTACGCAAATATGGATTTTTATAGACAATACTGCAGGAACAGGAGCGAATTCAGTGACCGACTTTTTTTAGTACTTCTCATTGACCATTATACACACTGAGAAACAAATTAATCAAATCAATTAAGATTTTAATTAATCCAATTAAAAAATGTAACTATGTGACAGCCAACAATCTTAATTAATTTAAGTAAACTCCGATTTCTAAAACGGTTCACTTTAATCAATGAGACTAGTTTTATCAAATCAAAACGCATTCGCCTAATTAAATTTATTAATCCGTTTACTTATATTGAGAAGAACAGTTTATTTAAAATTAATGAACTAATAAAGTGAGTCTGCTTGCTCCCAGTAAGAGATTTTAGTTATATTTGAATTTGTTTTGTTTATTCAGTGTATGTAGTAGTATTTGCCTAGCTTTAATGAGATCTAAAAGAATATTTGGATTATATTCGGAATAAACAAGTTGCATTGCAAAAAAATTTGAAAACTTGATACTTTCGAATCAAAATACAAACTAAAGATTTCCCTGTTTTCTTTTTTTTCCTAAGAAACTTACATTATATGCATACTGAAATACTTTTATTAAAAATATGATTGTCAATACTTTGCATAAATATCGCGCGCACACACAGAGGATGTGTGTGTTTTAAAAATATATCCTTGTTTTCTAGAATAAACCCTATCAGGTAAGTGATACACTATTCTTTTTAATAAAGTGCTCGGTAATTGATGTAATATCAATCTAAGCATTATATAGGGTGTAATTTAATTGATGGAATGGATGGAAAATACAGGATATGATGCCTAGATCTTCTTAGGAAGAAAGGTTTATATGAACGTATGCCCTAAACCTCTTAACTTTTTAGCTACAGGGTGTTCAAATTTTTTGAAAAATTCGTTGTCTTATCATAACTTTAATACTGTTCTAGACATTTTCATGAAATTTGACATGTATCACGCACAGGCTTTGCCTTCTGTAGGTATTTCATATTTATACTAAGTGACATATAAATCCGAACACCCAGTTTAAATGGTTTTATTTTAATAAAAGTTGGTGAATGTATTTATCTTACTGTAAATAACAAGTGAAAAAATTTTCAGCCTTATCAGCTGGACATTCCGGTTTTTATACTGCTTTTTTTAATTCACTAACGCTCTAAAAATGAATATTTCAGCCGCAGTAAAGAATCAACGTTGGCGGATTTTGGTTCTTGACATCCTTTACGATCGGTTACGATGCCTAGAGTACGGAGACCTGTACGATTTCGTCAACTTAGTGAGTTTGATAGGGGCCGTATAGTGGGACTTTGGGAAGCTGGACTTTCTTTTCGGGCAATTGCAGTTAGAGTGCAAAGAAGTGTAGGCACTGTGGTTAGGTGTTGTCAGGCATCACTTCGAGAAGGCCGTACGCAAAGAGCAAGGGGTACTGGACGCCGCCATAGAACAACAGACCGTGAAGATCGCCGCCTAAGATTATTGGCCTTAAGGGACCGTTTCTCCACTACCAGGTCCATTGCAAATGGTATAACGAAACTACGTATTTTAAACTAGTCTGCTGGAGCCCTATTTTGTTTTTAAAACAATGACATTTGATCGATTACGTTGCTGTCTTATTTTGACAAGTACTCCTAAACGTGATAGTTTTTTACATTTTGAAAGTTTTTTTTTAATCAATAATAAAAAGAAAATAAGTAAAATATGCCAATATTTACAAATTCCGAGCTAGCAGATAAGCATTTTACCTACGGACGTCCTGACGGGAATGCGCTTATGGCTAGGCGGATATATCAAGAGCGTTATCCCAATCGTATCATTCTCGATGCCAGAATGTTTTCTAGAATACACAGAAGACTACGTGAAACTGGGAGTTTTAGCATTGACAATAGTTCCAAAGGGGCACATCGCACGATGAAGACACCAGAATTAGAGGAAGCTGTTTTAAACACAATTGAGGAACTTCCAGAAACAGGTACTAGGGAAATACAGCTTCGGCACTCTATGATTTAACAGACAATATAACAATGGCACTTGATAACCAAAAAGCAGTTGCTCTCATACTTCTTGACTTTACTAAAGCATTTGACACCATTAATCACTCACTTCTTGTATCTAAATGCAGTCACTATGGATTTTCTGAAAAACCTCTTTCGTTTATTCAAACCTACCTTGAAAATCGGTATCAAAAAGTTCGTCTAAATCGACAGTACTCCACGGAACAAAAAATTTGTTCTGGTGTACCACAAGGATCAGTCTTAGGACCGCTATTATTTTCATTATATATCTCAGATTTAGAAACAAAGGTAAAATCATGCAGCATACAATTTTTTGCAGATGATACTCAAATTTTCTATTCATTTAGGAGTAATGACTTGGAAACGGCAAATAATAAAATTAATCAAGTTCTTGCCCAAATTTAAAAATTCAGTATAGTCATAATCTTCGTTTGAACCCTTTGAAGACAAATATGTTGGTATACGCAAATAGAACAAAAAAGAATATCTTAAAAAAGGACATCGACATACATTTAAAAGGTAATAAATTAATGCCTGTGGATCATTCAAAAAACCTAGGTATTATAATGGATGATGACTTAAAATTTGTTGCACACGTGAACTATGTTATTCCTCAGTGCTACGCTATTCTCAGAGTTTTATATGCAAATAAGGCTATATTACATAAATCTGCGGGAAAGCAATTGTGTGAATATTTCGTGTTTTCAAAGATATCGTATTGCTTAGTGGTTTACTATCCCTATTTAGATATTATAACAAGAAATCGTATTCAACGTATTATGAATACATGTTGCAGGCTTGTAAATGATCTCATAAAATATGATCATATATCGAATGCCATTAATGAACTCAAATGGATGAAAATTGATAAAATGTATAAGTACCAGCTCCTAAATCTGACTCATAAGATTCTTTATTCAAAAACACCGTCATATTTAGTAAACAAATTCATACGTAGAAGGAATATGCATCATATTAATATTAGATATAGAGAGACTTTTTCAATTCCACGCCACAGCATGTCTCTATTTCAGAATACATACATTTACAATGCGATCAAATCATATAATTCTTTAGACCGCAGTTTAAAAGAAACCAATCCATTATCCAAATTGAAGAAAAAAGTGAAAAAGGTTCTTCTTGATCAGCAACGAAATCGGTTGTAACCCATAAGTGTCCTCATATTTTCATTATGTATTTACTTGGATTATACTTTATTCTGTCGTTATTGTATACAGGTGCCTATTAATTTTCAACAATTTTTTTTTCATCTCGTATTGTTAAGGAGGTTAGATGGTAGAATAGATATAATAATCTAAATCTCGCCTCCTGTAATAATATTACAAATAAAAGATGACGTTAATTATTATTATTATTAAATGGCGCTAATGCTTAGCGTTTCCCATTTTCATATTTGGAAAATACTTGTTGATAATTTACTATCTCCCTATCATATTCAAAGCGTTGAAGCACTACTGCTGCGTGATTTTCCATTGCGTTTAAATTTCTGCCGATGGTTTTTAGAATAACTTGCTGTTAGCTCTTTATTTGATATCAAATTCTCTTTACTAATGAAGCAACTTTTTCCGCAATTCTACTCGAAGTTTCCATAATAATGTATGGACCGAAGAACACCCACACTCAATTATGGAGGCACATCATCAGGAGCAGTTTTCCGAGAATGTATATGCTGGAATAGTTGGAGACTTCCTCATAGGAGCGTTCTTTATTCCAGGACGACTAGGTGCAATATCCTAACATTACTGTCTTGAAAACGCCAATTTTTGCTCGAGATGTACCTTTTATACGAGGGATGTCTTTTAAGTTTAGCATATGGAAATAAAACAACACGGTAGGTAGTTTTAAATCACTTTATTGTTTTTCGAAGTATTCTCCACGAAGATTAATACACATCTGCATGCACTCGCACCAAATTTAGAAGCACTTATTCCACTCGTTTGCTGGCAGATCCAAAACGGCATTTTTGAATGCGTCAACTGCTTCTTCTGGTGACTGGAACCATTGACCACGCAGTCTGTTTTTTCGGGAAAGTAAAGAAATCGTTAGGGCTTAGATCGGTACTATATGGAGGATGGTCCAATAATTCCACGTTTTCTTCCGTTAAATACCAATCCGCAGTAATAGTTCTTTGCTCATTAAGAGGAATTGTTGCAATATGAGCCGCTGTTGACACAAATTTCGCGACCATCTTTTTGGAAACACTTCGAGAACGGATGACTTTTGTTGGCTTTTCTTCACCTTGGAACACCATAACAGCCGACTGTCGCTTATTTTCTGGTTCATAACAGTAAATATACGATTCATCACCACTAACAATGCTGTACACATTTTTTGAGTTTCCGGAATTAAAACGGTCAAGCATTTTTTGAGACCAATTAACCCCGGCTGCTTTCTGCTCATCAGTCAACAGGTGGGGTATCCAACGAGAAACTAATTTTCTTACTCCTAATTCTTCATGTAAAATTTTTTGAATTGAGATCTTTGAGATCTTCAAGGACGCCTCAATCTCGCGATATGTCACATGTCTATCTTCAATGATGAGTTTGCGCATAGAATCGACGTTTTCCTGGATTGCTGCCGTTTTTGGTGCACCAACCCTGGGATCGTCGCTAAGACTCAACCGTCCACGTTTGAATTCTCCATACCAATGGGAAATTGTCGACTGATGTGGCGCTTCGTTGCCGAAAGCAGACAGTAACTCAACAAGGCATTCTTGTTGCGATAATTGCCTCTGAAAGTTGTAATAAATTATGGCGCGAAAATTTTCTCGGTTGAGTTCCATTTTTCTAATGACTTGGTGACACTTAAACATTCACTGTAGTGAAACTTTGAATTTAAGTTTACTAAAGGGTGAGGTTAAAATTCAGTACTGACGTTCGATCCGCGCGGCCTACTATGTTTCAATATGCAAAACTTAAAAGACATCCCTCGTATTAAGAGAAGAAATGTGGTACATGCATGATGGTGCTCCTGCACTAAAATGTGCATCCATGCTAGGGAATTTCTAAATGAAGCGTTTACGAATCGCTGTGTAAGACGTGGAGGAACTCAATCTTGGCCTCCCAGGTTCTCTGATTTAAATAGTTTATACTATTTTTAGTGGGGGCACCTCATGATTTTAGTTTATACAACACCGGTTCAAAATGTTGGCAGAAAATTTTACTTTCTTGCGAAACCATAAGAAATACTCCTGGAATTTTCGAAAGCGTTCGCCAATCCATGAAAAAGAGAGTTGAAGCCTGCATTCTAACAGAAGGAGGACATTTTCAACAATTCTTGTGATAATTAAATTAAATAGTATTAGTTTATATGATCCACATAAATTATCAAAACTCGGAGCAAACTTATTATTTTAGTTTCTATCCAAGTAAATTGATTAAAATAGCCAAAATGGTTTTTATTTTTTACGCGAAAACGGTGCATCGGATGGAAAAAATCAAGAGATCAAATTTGTTGCAAAATAAATGAGAATTTCAAAAATGATTTTTTTGTCGGAAAAGCAATGGTCTACCATATTGTTTTTGAAAAATCTCACGGATACTAGTCGAAATATTACAAAAAAATTTATATCAGAAAATGCCTATCGATGCTTTATACTAAGTGACATATAAATCCGAACACCCAGTTTAAATGGTTTTATTTTAATAAAATTTTGTACTTAATGAAGCATAATAAGTAAATGATAAAAATTTCAAAATGATTGCACTGCTTAAAAGCCCTTTGACCTTTAATAATGTGTGGATGCACCCTGATGTGCTACGCATTCTCCAACGCGCCTAGGCATGCTTCTGATCAGGTGGTCAATGTCGTCCTGTGGTATCTCATTCCAGGCAACCACCAACTCCTCTCGAAGTGCTTCTAGAGTCTGAGGAGGACGTTGCAAATTGAGCAATCTGCTACCCATCATATCCCACACGTGCTCAATTGGGGATAAGTCGGGAGATCTTGGTGGCCATGGTAACAATGTGACATCATTATGTTGGAAGAAGTCTATTGTGACTCTTGCAACATGTGGTCGGGCATTATCTTGTTGGAAAGTTGGATCTGCCAGGGTGTCAAGATAGGGTAAAAGATGGTGTTCTAGAACTTCGTGGATATAACGCTGCGCGTTCATGTTACCTCTGATAAAGATTAAAGGTGACCTGGAACCATAAGCTATAGCACCTCAAACCATAACTCCAACAGTGTGATGAACATGTCTTTCAACAAAAAACTGTGGATTCCTCCTTTCACCACGTCGCCTTCTAACCCTGGCACGACCATCGTGCATGCCTAAACAAAATCGAGACTCGTCACTAAAGACAATACTGTTCCATTCCTGATCCCAGAGTGACCGTTGTCTGCACCACTCAAGGCGATTACGTCGGTGTTCTCGAGTTGAAGGGAGCACCCAGTGTGGCCGGTATGAAAACAAGCCAAAACTTCTCATTCGTCGGTAAAAACTTCGCATGCCAATAGGTCTTCCGTGTTCTGCAAACCATTCATTTGCAATGGACCTGGTAGTGGAGAAACGGTCCCTTAAGGCCAATAGCGATCTTCACGGTCTGTTGTTCTACGGCGGCGTCCAGTGCCCCTTGCTCTTTGCGCACGGTCTTCTCGAAGCCATGCCTGACAACACCTAACCACAGTGTCTAAACTTCTTTGCACTCTAACTGCAATTGCCCGAAAAGAAAGTCCAGCTTCCCGAAGTCCCACTATACGGCCCCTATCAAACTCACTAAGTTGACGAAATTGTACAGGTCTCCGTACTCTAGGCATCGTAACCGATCGTAAAGGATGTCAAGAACCAAAATCCGCCAACGTTGATTCTTTACTGCGGCTGAAATATTCATTTTTAGAGCGTTAGTGAATTAAAAAAAACAGTATAAGAACCGGAATGTCCAACTGATAAGGCTGAAAATTTTTTCACTTGTTATTTACAGTAAGATAAATACATTCACCAACTTTTATTAAAATAAAACCATTTAAACTGGGTGTTCGGATTTATATATCACTTAGTATAGGTGCATGTCAAATTTCCTGAAAATATCTAGAACAGCATTAAAGTTATGACGGAAAAACGATTTTTTTCTTGAAACGTTAAGACCCCGTAGCTCAAAAGTTGAGAGGTTTAGGAGATATGTTCATATAAACTTTTTTTCCTGAGATGAGCTCATGAATCATATCCTGGATCTTTAGTCATCAATTAAATTACTTCAGAGATCAAAGGCTTCTCTCTGATGGCCCAATTTGTGATGCAGTTCTAGGAAAACGTTTTCTAATGTTGGTCATTGTCGATGCGGATCATATGTCTTGACCTCCGGGTCGGCTGAAAAAAATATGTTTCTGTAGCTTGCCCAGGTGGTTTATAGAAAATTTCTTCATTTAATATGGGGCTTCTTACACAATACTCATGTCAAGTCCCATACAATACAATGCAAGAAAAATATTTCAAATACAATAGTACTAAAACTACTTATTTGGACTTAACCTAGTCTGGCTCTGAGGTACAGATATGCAAAAAATCTTTTACTCCAAGGTTAACGTTTTCATCACTCGATACGCCTGGACGGATGAGTCAGCGTTACTCGCCAAAGATCGCCGCGCTGTATCTGCAACGCACGACTTCCGGACCCGTTGCGACCGAAATCCGCGTGACAAGCGGAAATATCGAGTCCGTCACTAGTCAGAATCGCGGTTTGGTTCCAAGTCGACACCAGAACCAGATAACGTATCTCGCTCTCAGCATTCGCCAGATAAGATTAGAAATCCCGCTGCGCAAGCCGATATGATTTCTACATTGTCAGTTGGTCTTGGTGCTGCCACAGCTGCATTCCGGACACTTTTTACGGTCTAACATCACGGCTCGGTTGGAACTCTTCGAGTCAATCGCGTGAGTTTTATGTGAACAGGACAAAGAATCTCGCCAGGTACAATACCTTGATTATCCATGTATCGGTAACGGACGGTCTCTACTATCTTGATCTACCCTCGAAAAGAAAGGGATGCAAAATAACATTCGTCCTAAAAATTTTGGCACAACATTCATTGGCTTTAACAAAAACAAAATAATATCAAGTTGCCTTTGGAAACAAAAGTTTGTTTATTCACTTTACTGTCAGTTGACATTTATTTATTTTGAAGTTTTCCTACAAGTGTAGGGCGCCTTTATAGCCTCCTTGATTTTAATAGTTTCCTAGTGCTCCGTGTCAGAGCTCTATTTTGAGGTTATGTTACAAATATCTAGCATCAAATTGTTCATCCTTTTGATTCATATCATCTGTTACATCAGCCTGAAATTTCCCACAATTCAAAAAGAAAACATAGCCTCACAATAGGAGAGCACTGACGCTGACACAGAACAGTAGAAAGACAGCAATTTCCGACCCTTTCTGATGGAAATAAAAAAACTATTGTAGGATACGAACGAGATGACAATATTAGAAATATAACGATAAAGCGATCGAAGTACCACCCTGTACCATTTTATTTTTACTACAAGGGCAGTACGTGAACAATTCGATATGGGCAACAATGTCAGGCTAATATTAAAGCCACTTACTTGGTGACGGAACGGCAACGAGTTATCCTCCTTTGGCAAGCGATAAGGGCGATACGATCGGATTGTCGGGGCCAATCTCTATTTTTAGATAAATGACTTGAGTACCTCCCTTATTCGACCGACTCATAACATGCACTTCCTTAGGATTGCATTAATTATCCGCAGTGGTACCAATTCATCATTATTTACTTTTGATTTATCATATACTGGTCCGCAGACCCTAAGAACGGGGGCACCCCCTCTGGGACACACAGTCCTGGGACACACAGTCCTCCACTTAGGCAATTTTAAGCACACAGCAGCCTATGTGATCAACATAGTTTTAAGCACACAGCACCCTATGTGATATCCAGGCGTATAGACAGATATGCTGAGCTTAACGATTGTTACTAAAAAGATAGTCCAGGAACCGCGATATCACGTTAGCCAAGGGCCGTTGTGTCAATACCCCAAATCTCCGACGTTACCCCTGAATCAGAGACCCGAGCAAGATGACCATTTTAAGAAACAATCCCTTCACACATACTGCCATGAGATACATTCGGATGCCAGCGATTACCAAGAGAAGATGGTTAAGCGGTCATTCATCAGACCTAGGACGCCACTTCGGCCAAAGGCCACCGTGTCAACATCCCAAGCGCTCCGATGTTTCCCCTGGTAGAAGAAACCGAGCAGTAATTAACATAACCACCTAAACCCAGCATTCGGGTACTGAAAGTCCCATAACAACTCCCAGAGACTGGAGGCGTCACCCCTGTATGAGCCACCTAACTTCCCTATCCTATGGCTTACAAATTTTGTCACGGCTTTTCCAATTATTTGACACAGTGGATTTTTTTATAGCTATACGAGCACATAATATATTTGCTTGAGATGAACCCTGCTCAAGCTCACTAATTATTGTGAACTTTTCGTTTAAAGTGAATGCACGTTTCGCACTTTTCAACATGTTTATAACTCTAATGAATACAGTATAACACTGGTGGCAAGTTCGAATGCCAAACCGCCATAAACGATTGCATCAGCTAAATCTGCTTCGGGGAACTACCAAAATAGCTCGCATATAATGAATTAAAATAGTCTGCTATGAGCGAGGATCTATTTTAAGCGAGTCTATAATATCCGAGGATTTTACATGTAATTATTTATAGGACCTTAAATTGTGTCGATTATATACGGGTTTTCATTATAAGCAAGTTCATTATAAGTGGTTTCCACTGTAAATTGATGTAACTGCAAACACGCGACCACTTTGAATGCCGGGTACTTTTGAGACGTTCCAATCCTTTTTTAACGAGACACCATACCAAAATTGACTAGAGTATCTCTTGCATGACGATATCACATAGGAATATACAGATTTATCTGCGCCATGTCGACGCTATAAAAATTGCAACGTTTTCATTCCATCCTGCGCAGGCAAAAGGTCGTGCAAAACTTAGCGTCTAGACCGGCCTTTAGGCAACGTCAAATAAAAAATTTGACTACATCATCTTGTAGAACGATATAAGTAACGATGACATCATGCAATTTGTTTTGAAATCCGATCTCAAATAAAGTCAGGAAACAACAAAAGTGATTTTGGGATAAATCTGGTATGCAAAACAAATGACAATCTGATAATTTCAAGGCCTAACTAGGAAATTCTGTTTTTTTTTTTAAAAACTAAGGTTTAGCCAGCTCAATGTATGACATAGGGGCCGTTCAAGTATTACGTGAGCACTATGGGGGGCGGTGGGGTCTGTGCTTTGCTTATTTTGGATGACATGGGGGTAGGGGAGTCTAGATGATGATTACATCATCGGTAGTTATTTACTTTTTTACACGAATGGCAACCCTCACATGGTCTTTGCTTGAAAACGAAACGCATTTTCGGGGATTCCCGCAAATAATGCATACGTTTAGTGAACAGCGCGCGGTAATTCCCCTACTCACTTTAGAACCGAGTAGGGGAATTACCGCGCGGTCTTCACTTGTCTAAATTTCCTCTATCAGTGTATTGTTTCATTTGGATACTGTAGCGAGTAGACGTATTGTAAGCATAGTAAAGCAAGTTAACATTTGTGTTACCATTGATTCCATTAGCCAAAGTTTAATGTTTAAATAAGATGTCGTTTCACAAATCCAAGTTACATCAAAAATTGTTTGAAAGTTTTAAAAAATCTCATACAAGTACGAAAGTACAAAATGTACAAAAGTTAGTTAACGAAGTGTGGCGAAATTACAAATTACAAGCAAAATCCGACAAGGAACTAGATATTATTGTATCTAAGGGATTCGAATACGAATTGCAAGCGGCGACTAAGAATAAATCAATCTACTAAATTTTTTTCTAAGGTTGTTGATGAAATCATTTTAGGTACCTATGAGTACTAGGAATATTAGAAATCGCCAAAAAGTTTCTCTTTACTGATTAGAAAATATTATGGCCTATCTCAAAGTATAGAGGTAATATTCATTATATTATAGATTTACTTCTTATGATTGATTCCGTCAATTGGTCACAAAGTACAGGATATATATATATATACAAATATACAGAAAACTAACACCCTGTATTATGTGACCGGAACGAATTGCTCGTTTAAACATATTAGATTTAAAGCCATAGGGTTTTGTATTTACCTTATATATTGCCATACTTTGTATTTATGTAGCTTAATAAGAGAATCTTTAGCAGAAGCCAGAGAAAGTTTTTATTTGTAGGCAATCTGTAAACGAGCCGAAAAAACACAAATTATACAGTCTGCTTCAAATATTAAAAAAGAGGAAGAAGATAGAATAAAACACGGTAATGAATCACAACAGCAATGCGAAATAATGAAAATACAGATAAACAGAGAGCAAAACTTTCTCAGGGAGCTATGAAAAATAAGATTGCTCTACTCGAAAAAAATCTGATTGCTTTGTATTCTGCCAGAGATACTTTGCAAAGCCGTGCTGAAGATGATAAACAGATCATCAAGTTGCGCGAGGAAATAAAAACAGCAAAACAGTCTTTAAACAGGAAGATTCAAAACGCAGTTGCCCAGAAGAAACACAGGGATGGTATGAAAAGAAAGTTAGAAGATATTTGTCATGAAAATCCAGAAATAAAAAAAATACTATCTCTGAGGGATTCAGTGAGACGTCCTAATCTTGAAAGCAATCAACATTCACTATTGAAAACAATCGCGGATATAGCTTTATTTGGGAGTGCAGCAGATGATAGAAGGCGAACGGAATCAATTCGCATCGTAAAACCTCTTCATGAACTCACACAAGAATTACGTAAAATAGGATTTGACATTAGTCGCAGTGGGACATATCTTCGTTTGATTTCCAGAAAATCTAATTCTGCAGAGGGACGAAGACATGTATCGACAGTCCCTGTTAAGCTCATTCGGGCTCAAACTGATCACCATAAGAGCTACTTACTTAGCAAGTTCGCTGAAACATCAATCCATTATTTAGAGAACATAGCAGCCACACTTGAACCAGATCAAGTACTTTTCATATCTCAAGATGATAAAGCTCGAGTTCCTATTGGCGTAACTGCGGCAAATAAGCAAGCGCCTCTTCTAATCCACATGGAATATGGAATCAAATTGCCTGATCACGATTGGGTAATCGCTGAGCGTCATAAATTAATACCATCTGTCTATGCTGGTATCAAAATAACTTCCAATATGCTAGGGCAACCGCAAGCAACATACATCGCTTTTCGAAGTGGAAAGCATAGTTCATCTACTGCTAATACTCATGCTCAGGATTTCGAGACGCTTCTCGAACTTGAAGAGTTTCGACCATTAGCTAAAACTGACCATGGACTAGTAAAACCAGTGGTAATCATGACGGTTGATGGAGGGCCAGATGAAAATCCACGTTTTCAAAAAGTCATAGGGTTTGCTATACAACACTTTAAGCGACATGATCTCGATGCATTGTTTTTAGCTACCAATGCTCTTGGAAGAATTGCGTATAACAGAGTAGAGCTCAGAATGGCTCCTCTTCGTCGGGAACTGGCTGGTTTAATATTGCCTCATGACTATTTTGGGTCTCATTTGGATGAACGTGGCGTTACAATTGATGAACATTTAGAAAGACCTAATTTCGAATTTGCAGGAAATGTATTAGCTGAAGTATGGAGTTCAATGGAAATTGATGGCTATAATGTTAATGCAAAATATGTTGGGGCAGGTAAACAAGATCTTCCTGATTTTCCAGACACTAAATGGTATTCAGAACATGTGCATGAAAGCCAATACTTGCTTCAAATTGTAAAATGTAGAAATACAGCATGCTGTCGTCCAAGACGTGACCTATTTAGATTACTAGACAATAGGTTTCTTCCACCACCTGTAAAAGTAAAACAAACAGTTGATGACTTGGTTTTGGATGAAGGAGGGCAAGTTCTTAATCTTCCAGTCAATTTAGGTCTACGCTTAAGTGCTTCACTCAAAGATTTCCTGCAAATGCGCTACGATTATTTTTGTCCGACGGAAAAATTGAGGCTATCAAGTCGAACATGCAAAACGTATGGTCTTTATCATGCTTCCATCAAGTCACTAAATCGTCACATTGAAAATATTCATAAAAAAGTAAACACGCACACTGATAGAAAAGTTAGACCTATAAGAGTCGCTGCTCGTCGTGCTAATGAACCGATGTGCATTATTCAAAATTTAGAGCACCATGATGTTGAATGGCTCGATGAGAACGACGTAAACATTCCAAAATTCGATGAAAGCGAGCAAACTCACAACACTGAGCAGCAATCGAAGCAATCCAATGTCATCGAAAACTTAGAATCATGGATTCGGGTTTCATGGACTGAAGACTGTTAATTTGAATTTAATATATGTACCAAAAATTTAAAATAAGTTTGTTATGTTAGTGAGATATAATATTTATGTCCTTCACTCTATGTTGAATACCGTATCAGTAAAATATAATCTCTATCCTAAATCTATTTTCTTATTTTTCAAATTATAATTATAACTTTATAATTATAATATTAAAAAAAACAATACATTAATTGACAAATGTTTACGTAAGCATGGGGGGAGGGGGTAAGAGCTTTGCTTACTTTTGCTGACAAGCGGGATGGGGGGTAAATAATTGTAGTAAATCTGCTTACGTTATACTTGAACGGCCCCATATACATTTTTGGAATCAGAATTAAAAACTCTATTCAACTGTGCAAAAATCCAATATGGCATCCTTAAGGAAAAATAAAGTTGATATTGGAGGACAAGAGACGAAACGTCATATTGAAATTCTTTTATTATGCCATCTTCAAGAGGAGAAAAAGTGGCAACGGTAATATGCAATTTATTTTGAAAACCCACTGCAAATAAAGACATGACAGAATTAAAACGATTTTTAGCAGTTTATTTTGTGGATTGACATTTTACGGGTTAAGTGGTAGAATATCTTGCACTAAACTTCGCCCAATAAAGACGTTTTATTATTATCATTATTTGAATTTCTAAGCAGCATTTTGTTATTTACCTGAATACGCAACCTGGCCCCTGTTCAAGCTACTTCGTATCTGTTCCGAGATCCCAATGATGAGGGTCGAATCTGAAACATCCGGTATATAACACATTCAAATTTTAAGCATGCTTTAAACTGCAAGTTAAGTTCCATTGGCCGACGATTCGCGCAAATCGCTGTGGTTCTGCTGATGTGGACCACCATGAAGAATGTGATGTCTGCGTGCTGCTGCTGTACTCGGAATAGCATTTCTGTCGGCTCAGCACTATTATAACTCCCACTGCTTTCTTTGCCACGCGCATTACAACGTTATAGTGAACGTGCGAATTGAATTACCCACAAGAACCCACAACTCGCTACAGCTATGAAGAAACAGGAAGAGGAACGTAGTATTCAGCAATAAGCTTTCCTTTGAAACGTTAAAATCGATACCAAACATATCATTCCGAGGCTCATTAGGAAACAATTCAGACCAGGATAAAAATATAGAGCATTATGCATAACTCGAACGGAGTGCGTGGGTGGGCGGCTATTTATAGAACTGTGAAATAACGTCAGGCACGGCTAGTATGCAACGGGCAGTGAACAAACAAGGGCAATTACTTCCCATAGAATAGGAAGTCGCCAGAAGAAAACTCTACCCAGGGTGATTGAAAAAAGAACATTGCTGGAACAGAATGTACAGGGTGACGCATTCTTAGTTGACCACCATGTACATCCAAAAATTCTGTATAGTTGTAAGTTCTAAAATCTATCATCACTGAGGTACCCTCATAACATCGACGCTGATGCAAGTAGAATTACGCGACCACACGTCAAGAATTTTCGTAATGCATCAAGAAACATCAATAGCTTGGGAAGAAACTCTGGAAAACGTGGGAGCGTCCCTGAATTCGTCGAATTGAAGATAAATACATGAGCAGAGGGCTGAGAGAGTCCTTGTCTGTTGACAGTCTGTAACGCCCTCGTAACTAGAACTTTGAGTAACACTGAGACACCCTCGTAACATCGACGCTAACGCAAGTAGAATTCCGCGACCACACGTCAAGAATTTTCGTAATGCATCAAGAAACATCAATAGCTTGGGAAGAAACTCTGGAAAACGTGGGAGCGTCCCTGAATTCGTCGAATTGAAGATAAATACATGAGCAGAGGGCTGAGAGAGTCCTTGTCTGTTGTCAGTCTGTAACGCCCTCGTAACTAGAACTTTGAGTAACACTGAGGCACCCTCGTAACATCGACGCTAATGCAAGTAGAATTACGCGACCACACGTCAAGAATTTTCGTAATGCATCAAGAAACATCAATAGCTTGGGAAGAACTCTGGAAAACGTGGGAGCGTCCCTGAATTCGTCGAATTGAAGATAAATACATGAGCAGAGGGCTGAGAGAGTCCTTGTCTGTTGTCAGTCTGTAACGCCCTCGTAACTAGAACTTTGAGTAACACTGAGGCACCCTCGTAACATCGACGCTAATGCAAGTAGAATTACGCGACCACACGTCAAGAATTTTCGTAATGCATCAAGAAACATCAATAGCTTTGGAAGAAACTCTGGAAAACGTGGGAGCGTCCCTGAACTCGTCGAATTGAAGATAAATACATGAACAGAGGGCTGAGAGAGTCCTTGTCCGTTGTCAGTCTGCAACGCCCTCGTAACTGGATCTTTGAGTAACACTGGGGCACCCTCGTAACACCGACGGTGATGCAAGTAGAATTACGCGACCACACGTCAAAAAATTTCGTAACGCATCAAGAAACATCAATAACTTCGAAAGCGACTCTATAAAATGTGACTTTGAAGTTGAGTCATTAATTTTCAGATAATGATTGTAGAAGGAAGATAAACCAAAATATGTGTGTAAAAATAAAAAAAATTAAAAAAAAAATTTTACCTTGTTTTATAAAGAATCCTCCCGACAAGTATTTCAGTGCGGACCTGTATTTGATCGTGAGGTCTTGGAGCACCGGCATGCCGTCCATATGTGAGGTCTTAAGTCAAATGACGAACCCGTTGTACTACATTAACAAAGGCACGAGGGGTTGGTTGCACTCGATTGGGAAACCGATCCGCATAAACATGTGCCATTTTTTATTTCGTTAGAGCCATGCAACAGACACCACTATTAACTACCGACTGACACTGACTGTATACAACTGAATGAAATAATTGTAAAAACATCGTTCCAAATTCTTTCGCTTTTTTGTTTCCGATGCGATGAACCGATAAGGCGGATTATATCCGTTGTCGCCAAACACGAGCACATAATATTATTATTGAGACAGGGCGGTACTCAAACTTCCAAAGGGCTATAACTTTGTTACTTTAATTTTACCAGAAAAATGGTAAAGGAAAAAACATTTCTTTTGATCAGATCTTCTCACTGTTAAAATAAATGACTCAACGTCGAAGTCACCCTGTATACATTAACAGAGGGCTGAGACCGTCTTTGTCCATTGTCAGCCTGCAACGCCTTCGTAACTAGAACTTTGAATGACAATGAGACACCCTCGTCACATCGACGCTGAGGCAACCAGAATCACGCGACCACCAGTCATGAAATTCCGTAACGCATCAAGAAATATCGAGAGCGTCGAAAGAGACTCGGGAGCGTTCCTGAATTCGTCGATCCGAAGATAAATACACACACATCGATGCTGAGGCAACCATAATCACGCGACCACAAGGCAAGAAATTCCATAACGCATCGAGAAACATCGGGAGCGTCGAAAAAGGCTCGGGAGCATTCCTGATTTCGTCGATCCGAAGATAAATACACACACAGAGGGCTGAGAGAGTCGTTATCCGTTGTCCGCGTGTAACGCCCTCGTAACTAAAACTTTCAGTAACACTGAGGTACCCTCGTAACATCGACTCTGATGCAAGTAGAATTACGCGACCAAATGTCAAGAAATGAAATTTCGTAACACATCAAGAAACATAAATAGCTCCTTAAGGAACTCTGGAAAACGTGAGAGCGTCCCTGAATTCGTCAATTTGAAGATAAATACATGAACAGAGGGCTGCGACAGTCTTTGTCCGTTGTCAGCCTGTAACGCCCTCGTAACTAGAACTTTGAGTGACAATGAGACACCCTCGTAACATCGATGCTGAGGCAACCAGAATCACGCGACCACAAGGCAAGAAATTCCATAACGCATCGAGAAACATCGAGAGCGTCGAAAAAGACTCGGGAGCGTTCCTGAATTCGTCGATCAGAAGATAAATACACACACAGAGGGCTGAGAGAGTCGTTATCCGTTGTCCGCGTGTAACGCCCTCGTAACTAAAACTTTCAGTAACACTGAGGTACCCTGGTAACATCGACTCTGATGCAAGTAGAATTACGCGAGCACACGTCAAGAAATTTCGTAACACATCATGAAACATCAATAGCTTCGAAAGGAACTCTGGAAAACGTGGGAGCGTCCCTGAATTCGTCGATTCGAAGATAAATACATGAACAGAGGACTGCGAGAGTCTTTGTCCGTTGTCAGCCTGTAACGCCCTCGTAACTAGAACTTTGAGTGACAATGAGACACCCTCGTAACATCGATGCTGAGGCAACCAGAATCACGCGACCACAAGGCAAGAAATTCCATAACGCATCGAGAAACATCGGGTGCGTCGAAAAAGACTCGGGAGCGTTCCTGAATTCGTCGATCCGAAGATAAATACACACACGGAGGGCTGAGAGAGTCGTTATCCGTTGTCCGCGTGTAACGCCCTCGTAACTAAAACTTTCAGTAACACTGAGGTACCCTCGTAACAGCGACTCTGATGCAAGTAGAATTACGCGACCAAATGTCAAGAAATGAAATTTCGTAGCACATCAAGAAACATTAATACCTCCTTAACGAACTCTGGAAAAAGTGAGAGCGTCCCTGAATTCGTCAATTTGAAGATAAATACATGAACAGAGGGCTGCGAGAGTCTTTGTCCGTTGTCAACCTGTAACGCCCTCGTAACTAGAACTTTGAGTGACAATGAGACACCCTCGTAACATCGATGCTGAGGCAACCAGAATCACGCGACCACAAGGCAAGAAATTCCATGCGGAGAAACATCGGGAGCGTCGAAAAAGACTCGGGAGCGTTCCTGAATTCGTCGATCCGAAGATAAATACACACACACTGAGGTACCCTCGTAACATCGACTCTGATGCAAGTAGAATTACGCGAGCACACGTCAAGAAATTTCGTAACACATCATGAAACATCAATAGCTTCGAAAGGAACTCTGGAAAACGTGGGAGCGTCCCTGAATTCGTCGATTCGAAGATAAATACATGCACAGAGGGCTGAGAGAGTCGACGGATGAATCGACAGCGCAGATCACCATAGTCCAGTCGACATGGTCATTAATTTGTAATACATTTGTTGTAAGAGTTGTAATAAATTAGTGTGAGAGTAATAAATCGGAACTTGAATAGTAAAAACAGTGCTTTGGTTGCAATACTGTATAGAAAAAAGGATCAGGGCGCATATGCGGAGCTTTATAGAAATCAGGTATCAAAATTATAATAACGAATCATATGTATGACGAAAGGGCGAGATTTAGGTATAATCATGCCCTAGATTCCACTATATGAATTTAAGCATAATGTGTTTCGACCCTATATCAGATTGCATAGGTGGCTAGATGCAAACTGGTTCTAGCTCGGATACATATGAGTAAATAACACAAACTTAATTTTTTTGGCCAAATTAAGGAAAATAAAGATAATAAATAATAAAAATAAATATAGCCCATATACGTGTATGTTTTAAATCAGTCAAAATTGACTATTATATTCCCTGAAAATATATAGGGTGCTCCATTTATAAAAATACAACTTTATTTGATAGCACTGTTC
Organism: Acanthoscelides obtectus; assembly: GCA_963669975.1. Lineage (NCBI taxonomy): Eukaryota > Metazoa > Arthropoda > Insecta > Coleoptera > Chrysomelidae > Acanthoscelides > Acanthoscelides obtectus. The sequence continues at coordinate 1,656,418 of CAVLJG010000009.1, read as the reverse complement.
CGATACAAATACAGGGTTTTTCAGAAATATGGATGTTTCAATACTCCTAGGATATAAATTACATCCAAAAATAAAAAAAACAAGGTTCTTATAAATACTACCTCAAAGATGCTCCCCCTACCAAGGTACAGGGTGATCAAGTCTTCTTACGAAATTTAATATATGTATATTTACAAAGTGTCCGCAAAGTTGGGGTTTTCCTTTACACGACGTGTAGATCTTGAAAACATAAGCTTTTTTTCTTAGTACCGTATACACCAATGTCTTAAGGGAACCGAGATAAAGGGCTCTGCAACATCAAAAATATCTGAATACCGTCCTGTAGCCGCGACATCACGGAGTGGTACAATGTCACTAGCTCAACCCGACGACAGAACTGGGACGGGGTCAGTGTGTCAGGTCACGGTTACGGTCACGCGTGTAGAGGTAAACGAACCCGTATAAACGATTGCGTTTCAAAAAACAACAAGCACTAGAGACGTGGCTAGAGAAGTGCAAGTATCAAAAACTAAAGTGTGGCAAGCGCTGCGTGAAGAGGGGCTGTATCCGTTTCACGTCCAACGTGTACAAGCCCTTCAACCTGACGATTTGCCAGCAAGAGTGCGGTTTTGTGAGTGGTTGTTGCATCAACATGACAATAATCCGGACTTTTTGAAGTGCATATTAGTGACAGACGAATCTACGGTCATGCGTAATGGGGTGAATAACTTTCGCAACATTCATGTTTGGTCAGTAGAAAATCCGCACGCTGTCCGTCGGGCACATTTTCAACAAACATTTTCGGTGAATGTTTGGGCTGGCATGGTGAACCTAGACCTAGACTTTTTACGTAACATTTTGCCTTCCTTGTTTGCCTGCGTCTGCTCGGTAGCGCATCAGCTGATTTCATTTTCTGTTGGAGCGGTATGATTTCGGGCAGAGACGTACTTAGCCCTTCTCGTCAACTGGAGAGTGAGTACTTTTTCCTTTATTTTTTTTACTTGGTCGCCCTCGTTTCACTATACATTACCTTTGTTATTTCAAGGGTAGTTGTTTCTGAAAAGGAAAAACCCGACTTTGCGGACCCCCTGTATATATAGTTTACCATTTATTACACCTTGAATATGCACGCCACTGGTTTTCATGTTATACTTCTCGTGGTACTACCCTGTGTGGATCCCTCTGTTTGTCTAAAATCACAACTATTAATTGTGAAACCAATCAATTTGAGTAAGATCCTTATATAGAAGGTACGACGATGATGATAGAAGAATAAACGTGAAAACAACAAACTCATTTCGAAGTGCCACCCTGTACCATTTTATTTTGATAACAAGGGCAGCACATCAACAATTATATGTGGGCAACAATGTTAGAATAATTTAAAAGCCACTTACTTGCTGACGAAATGACAACGAGTTATTCTCCTTTGACAAGCGATAAGGGCGATATGATCGGATTGACGTGACCAACACCTATTTTCAGAAAAATGATTTGAATACCTCCCAGAGTCAACCGACTCATTACATGGACATCTCTGCTACCTTGCGATTACGTTAATTATCCGCAGAGGTACCAATTCATCATACAGATTATACTAAGTGACATGTAAATCCGAACACCCAGTTTAAATGGTTTTATTTTAATAAAATTTTGTATAAGTACTTAATGAAGCATAATAAGTAAATGATAAAAATTTCAAAATGATTGCACTGCTTTAAAGCCCTTTGACCTTAATAATGTGTGGATGCACCCTGATGTGCTACGCATTCTCCAACGCGCCTAGGCATGCTTCTGATCAGGTGGTCAATGTCCTCCTGTGGTATCTCATTCCAGGCAACCACCAACTCCTCTCGAAGTGCTTCTAGAGTCTGAGGAGGACGTTGCAAATTGAGCAATCTCCTACCCATCATATCCCACACGTGCTCAATTGGGGATAAGTCGGGAGATCTTGGTGGCCATGGTAACAATGTGACACCATTATGTTGAAAGAAGTCTATTGTGACTCTTGCAACATGTGGTCGGGCATTATCTTGTTGGAAAGTTGGATCTGCCAGGGTGTCAAGATAGGGTAAAAGATGGGGTTCTAGAACTTCGTGGATATAACGCTGCGCGTTCATGTTACCTCTGATGAAGATTAAAGGTGACCTGGAACCATAAGCTATAGCACCCCAAACCATAACTCCAACAGTGTGATGAACATGTCTTTCAACAAAAAACTGTGGATTCCTCCTTTCACCACGTCGCCTTCTAACCCTGGCACGACCATCGTGCATGCCTAAACAAAATCGAGACTCGTCATTAAAGACAATACTGTTCCTGATCCCAGAGTGACCGTTGTCTGCACCACTCAAGGCGATTACGTCGGTCTTCTCGAGTTAAAGGGAGGACCCAGTGTGGCCGGTATGAAAACAAGCCAAAACTTCTCATTCGTCGGTAAACACTTCGCATGCCAATAGGTCTTCCGTGTTCTGCAAACCATTCATTTGCAATGGACCTGGTAGTGAAGAAATGGTCCCTTAAGGCCAATAATCTTAGGCGGCGATCTTCACGGTCTGTTGTTCTACGGCGGCGTCCTGTGCCCCTTGCTCTTTGTGTACGGCCTTCTCGAAGCCATGCCTGACAACACCTAACCACAGTGCCTACACTTCTTTGCACTCTAACTGCAATTCCCCGAAAAGAAAGTCCAGCTTCCCGAAGTCCCACTATACGGCCCCTATCAAACTCACTAAGTTGACGAAATCGTACAGGTCTCCGTTCTCTAGGCATCGTAACCGATCTTAAAGGATGTCAAGAACCAAAATCCGCCAACGTTGATTCTTTACTGCGGCTGAAATATTCATTTTTAGAGCGTTAGTGAATTAAAAAAAGCAGTATAAAAACCAGAATGTCCAACTGATCAGGCAGAAATTTTTTTTATTTTCAGTAAGATAAATACATTCACCAACTTTTATTAAAATAAAACCATTTAAACTGGGTGTTCGGATTTATATGTCACTTAGTATATTTATGATTTATCATATACTTGTCCTCACATCGTAAGAGCGGGAGCACACAGCCCCCTGGGACATACAGTCCGTCTAGGACACACAGTCCTTCACTTAGGATTTCAGCGGCCTATGTTGATACCCAGGAGTAGGATCCAGGATGTCACGTTACCGCGTCAATATCCAAAGGCTCCGATGCTACCTCTGATCCAATGATAACCGAGCAACATAACTTTAAAATTACAATCCCTATACACAACCTGTCATGAGATACATTCAGTCTCCAGCCATTGCCAAGAGAAGATAGTTGAACGGTCATTCAGACCTAGGATGCCACTTCGACCAAAAGCCATCGTCTCAACATTCCAAGCGCTCCGACATGTCCCCTGAGAGGGGAAACAGAGCAGTAATCATCATAACTATACTATAACTATCTAAAACTGTAATGACTCATCGATGTTCACGTGAACATCACTTAACTACCAGTAGTCGGCTGTTCATAGGCGGGGTATGAATGTTTAACATGGGTGAACTAGATTTGCCACATGCTTAATAAAGAGTAGTTTGAAACATATTGTAAGTCAAAAATTTGGGAATTACCTTTATTCATCGTCGCTTCCACTTACATCTGGCAGTAATAAACTGTCGCTATAGCTTTCCTCGTTGAAATTGACTATAACTGGCTCTATGATGGTGTCGATGTGGTGGTCAAGCTGCCACATTTTTGTTTCTTCCTTCACAACATGACGGATAGCATTCTGCCAAGCTTCGGGCGTTACTAGCTATATGGAAGTCTCAAGTAAAACCTTAACGTCTGGTAATTTGAAGGTTGTGTTATGGCACGCAATATAACCCTTCACTTGAGCCCAGATGAGCTCTATTGGGTTCAGTTCACAGTGGTAGGGCGGTAACCGCAGCACAGTGACACCACATTGACGGGCCATCTCATCAGTCACGTAACTAATGTTCGCAGGTTTGTGCTGTTTAATTTTTTCATACAATTCCGCTTTCACACATGAATCGTCAAACGGGATTCCTTTTTCGCGCAACCATTGCTGCATGTCACCTTTTTGAGATCCCATAGTCGGTACACGTTCGGTTTGACGACTATGGTAGGAAGCATTATTCATGACGATCACAGAGTTGGGCTCAACTCGCTGAAGCACCCCTTGAAACCAGCTCTCGAAGCAGCTGGCATTTATTTCGTCATGGTAATCACCTCCTTTCTTAGAGACGAAAATCAAGTCACACTCTTCTAAAAAGCCACTATTGTAACGCTTCCTTTCCGCAAAAAGTCCAGAAAAGATGGAATGCAATGAAGATTCCAACTTTTCTGCACAATCACACAAAGGGGGTTACAATTAGCTTCCGGTAGCTCAGTCGGTGGCATGAAGACATCTACAGGCGTGTAGCTGTGTGTCGACCATGGCATGGCTAGAGGATAGAAGAACAAACAGAACACAAAAATTTAACAGATTTTATTTAATAAAAAAAAGGCATTTTCATTACATTACAATTTTACAAAAATAACAAAATAAGTTTTTAACGCTATCGACTTATCTTTCGCTGGTCCATTTTTACTCGACTGAAGCCAGGATGGCCAGGGGCTTGAAGGGGAGGTCCCAGTTATGAGGGGTGACCTCCATATAGTGGCTTCACAACCAGTTGTAGGCGAAGTTAAAGGCGATGGCGCTGCCAAGGTACATGCATGGGTGAAAATATTGGCCAAGGCTAGGCAAAGTGAAATGGAAAGAGAAAGGGGGTGGCCCCAATCTGAAAAAGAACCGTGTGCATTAGCAACGTGCCCTAATGGCCAAGGCATTTCCAATCTCAGTCTGCCTCAAAAGAGAACCAACGATTTTCTAGATTAGAATTACATTATATAGTTTGATAAAATCAAACCGAAAATTGGAAATGCCTTTCATAAAATAAAATCATGAAATAGCAAAAAAAGCGTAGAACAAGATGGTGGTCATCAAAAATTTCTCCACATGCTTCTGATATAAAAACATAATCATCGAATATTCATAATCAACGTACTTATAATTTCACTGAACTATGAATATATATACGCGCACAGAGGTAAAATCGATGTGGATCGATTTCCACCTCGATTTGATTAAAGTTATGGCGAATGATCGAAGTAGTCGAAAATGACGTTCGATGGATATTTTAAAATCGTACAAGAAATAAATCACTTACATATCGATTATCTATAAACTACAGGCTGATCCAGAAATAAAACTGTATAGTATTATAAAACTCACCATTTTTGTCCTATACGGACACACATTTTAGAAAATTCTAGCACATGGTGCTATATAACCTTGTGCTACTGAGAAGAAATTTCTAGCCGTTGTTCGATCGGCGGCTCAAGTGAAAAGGAAGCGCGAGGAAGATCGCAGATCAGGAACTCCGCATCAAGCGCTCCAAGCGGAAAATTTTCCAAGCAAAAAAGCTAGAGATGGGATTAATGAAATGATAATCGAGAAGTGATTTAATAAATACGATCGGACGGTGAAACCGTTACACTCGCCCCAACTTAACCAAAAAAAAAAATCGAAGAAGCATTTAAGAATTTTTTTTTTTTTACTAGGAAATTGAAAGTTATCACGGAAGGACAAATGTACAACCATTCGACCAGATAACAAGTAGTAAAAGTAAGGTAGAAACAAAAATGTTAGAAGAGATTTGGAAGGAAAAGGGATAGCCTCAAGTCTACCAAACAAGAGGGATGGTTATAGCACCAACTCGCTGAAAAGTACAGTGAAGTTGCACCTAAAAAAAAAACTATCATCATATGATGAAAAACCCAAAACATAAAACATCGTCATACCTAAGACGAGAAAAATAATAAACCAAAAGTTTCAGCAGTAGTCCAAGCATGAATCACAATGGCATCCAAAATGCACGACTGACTACTAAAAACTTCAAAACTAAGTAAGTACCTAAACCATAAGAGGTACTAAAAAAAATAATAATCTTTCTCAAAACAATAATTGCCAGATTATCTCGCAATACTCCAAACCCAAAAAGAATATCATCTACAGTGATATTTTAAACCAATATCCAATATAAAAAAAAGTGCATTACTATTTTCAAAATATGAAAATCAAAAGAAATTAACAAATTCCATTAGGAATTCAAGTCATATAACAAAACAATTTACAAGTACTAAACCAATGAAAACTTGATCACGAAGGTATTTTAATCAAAAAAGATGTTAACTAAGTGCAGTTCTGATTCCACAAAAAAATTGTCGGGCGCCAGCAGTCTGTAAGACTACAAAATAATTTAAAATATTTTTAGAGAATTAAAGTATATAAGAGACATTCATGAAATATTGAAGTAAGATTTTCAAAGTCAAAATATAGCTTAAGTTCAATCAATGAACTAGAATTCAAGAGTAAGTTCAATCAAAATTTTCGGGTCATGTGACAACATAAGAACCAGACCAAAAAAAAAAAAATTTTTGAAGTTCAATATAGAAAAGAGCAAAATAAATTTCAAAAAAAAAAACTAAGTGCAACACAAGTGCAAGCGTATATCTAATAGTATTAAAATAATAAAGTGAAAGGAAATATCAAAGCTATATGAGCATGATTTTATAAAGATTTCTCAAAAAAAATACAAAAGTAAGCAAAATATTCATGAGTAATAAATGAGAAACGAAGTGAGCATATGTAAAATGCAAAATAGCGAAACGAAAATCACAAGATATTTTAATAAATCATGATACATGAGAGTAATGCCGCAAGCAAAAATCGTATGCAAAAGTCTAAGATATATGTAGGTGCAAAATTGGAGTTATAAAAAAAATCTAGTGAACAAGAAATAGAAATAAATATGATAGGTAAGAATTCGAAAATATGAGAGAAAGACAACTTTCTAGGGTCACCATAGGTGCATTCCAAAGCCCTAGACAAGAATGTCTATAGTCTATGGAATATTCTCATGTAGATCACTGATATCATCAGCGCACTTCAAAGTCTACACTGAGAATAACCATATCATTGTAAAATGAAAGTTAAGTTCAAATATGAAATATTACAAGATTAGAGAAACTATAATAATTTACCAGTGTAAAGTATGAAAAGGGAATTACTATACTGAATCTATAAGGATTGGCGATTACTTCAAGTCAAGACAGAAATTAAAAGAAATAAGAAGTCGGAAAAAAGATTATGAGAGCAGACTATCAAAACAAATGCAATAATGCAAAAGCAAAATCACCAGATATTTCAAAATCTATAGCGAAACATGAAAGCAATGTCGCAACCAAGCTCAAGACTTAGCAATACGCACAAATGTGCACAAAGGCTGAAAGCATATATGAAAAATCTCAAGAAGGAATTGACAATTACTTCAAATCAAATTGAACTGATTGAATTGAACTGAGACATAAATAACTATATCAAAAGTGAGTTTTACTTATACGCCAGAGGTTTCAAGAGTTTATCAATACGCACAGATTTGCAACTAGGCGGAAAGCATATATGACAAGTCTCAAGAAGAAAATAAAATGCATATGAAGAAAACACTTTCAATTAAAGAAACTGTGGATAGTACAAGACCCTCAAGGCATACATCGCAACGAATCTATGTAACTATCCAGACTACAAAATACTGTCAAAGTTCAAAACCACTCAAAAATATGTAAACAAACATCAAAAGTTTGAACCAAAAATCAATGTAAGTCTGTGCTCTCGAAGAAAGTTATAATGAATTCAAAAAGAGGATACTATCAAAAACTTCAAAAGTAATAGACTTCAAAAATAGAAGTACGTAAGTATGTAAAGGAAATTCAGAAAATATACGCATAAAAACATTATAAAATATTATACACAGTATTTGTCACATGATTTAGATCGGGAATGCAATTTAAATTTTGAGTACACTCAGAAAAATGAAATATTCAAAAGATGAAGTATACACATTAAATTGGAATCAGAAAAATAATGATTACTTGTAAATTTTGTACATGGTGGACTGACGTAATGGTTCAAAAGGTTGAAAGAACAACGATGACTAATGTCCAAAGTAAACATTCAGCTGCCTCTTACAGCAAATAAGTTTATTCATTATCAAAGGAAATTCTTCTCCGTTCGCATCTGTACTAGGAAATAAATATAGGAAAACCTACTCGCTCCAATGTACAGATCGAAAAACTCGCCCCCTTCGATTGAGCGGAAATATGAGTATTGGACTGATTGTAATATTTCAAAAGGTTGAAGGATCAACGATGACAAATGTCCAAAGTAAACATTCAACTGCCTTTTACAGTAAATTAGCTTAGCAATTATCAAAGGAAATTCTTATCCGTTCGCATCTGTACTAGGAAATGAATATAGGAAAACCTACTCGCTCCAATGTACAGATCGAAAAACTCGCCCCCTTCGATTGAGCGGAACTATAAGTATTATTACAAATGATAATGATTAAGCAAGAATAATTTATCTGAATTTTAGAATATGAGAGTATATAAAGCATAATAATACACAAAAGCAAAAGTTAATCGCTGTCCGAATCAGAACTCTCACTCATTACATCATTACGCAAAACATCAATACCATTGCCATGATCAACATTCAACGTATTATCAGGTTTCAAGTCTTTAACATGAAAATCTCCCAAGATATTACCATGGAGATCTTTCAATGTGTATACTAACGGAGATTTTACTATATGAATAATACAAGGAAGGAATTTTGGACTTAGTTTGGCACAAAAGTTGTCTGCAGCACTTGATTGAAAGAAATTGCGTTTGAGAACTCTATCACCTTTATTAAATTGCAGATGTCGTCTACGCAGATTATACCTATTTCTATTAAGTTCGTAGGAATGCCGCATTCTGTGCTGGACTTTAAGGTAAAATTCTGGAATTTGCTGAACAAAATTTGGATCTATGACGTTCTGGTCGATATTGACTGGATTATTGGCAACAGGTGCAATCTTTCCATAGAATGACCCATCAACTGGTACATTTCTGTAAAAATTTAGAAAGCTGGGCGAGTATCCTGTGACTTCATGTTTAGCAAGTCTGATTGCTTGAGCTATTTGATGAATAGACTCATCCCAAGTTTTATGAGAGTCTTTGATATAGGACCTAATTGCAGTAACGATGGTTCTGTTAACTCGCTCAGTAGGATTTACCTGAGGGGTGTATCTTGCTGAATACCATATCTTCTGCACTTTATATGAATCTGCAAGCGCTTGAAATTCTTTAGAAATGAACTGTGGACCATTATCTACAACGATGATTTGAGGAACTCCAAATATAAGGAAAACTTGATTTTCTAAAAATTTTACAATTGAGCTTGAAGTTGCCTTAGGCATTGGATGAACTAGTACAAGTTTAGTGAACCAGTCACAAACTACTAAAAGAAAACGATTTCCTTTTTTAGAACGAGGATACGGTCCTAAAAGATCTGCTGAAATCATTTGAAATGGATACTTGATGTCTCTATATTTACCCATTAAACCAGCTTGAGGTAAATTACTAGGTTTGCATTGTGAGCAAACTTTGCAAGAGTGTACATAGAACTGAACAGATTGCTTCATTTTAGGCCAATAATAAATAGCTGATATGCGAGATAGTGTTTTAAATACTCCTAAATAACCAGAAGTAGGATCATCATGATACATTTTGAGCAATTTAGATCTATTTGGAGCTGGAACAACGATTTTCCAGTCAGTATAAGTTTCTGCAAGTGGATTATCAGAAAGAATATGTTTGTATAGAATATTATTTTCTACTTTAAAAGATGGATACAATTCAGCGTTGTTTTCAACCTTACGTATCATTTTACGATACCACTTGTCAGGAGATAATTCCGCAAGATCTAAAACTGACACATTAACCTCATTTTCATGCAAACGCGAAAGAGCATCTGCTACAGGTATATCTTTGCCTTTACGATGAATAATTTTAAAATCATAAGGGGAGAGACGACATAACCATCTGCATAGTCTAGGTGAAGGTGTTTTTTGAGATCTCAACCACTGCAAACTTGAATGATCAGAAATAACGAAAAAATGTGTGTGCTCTATGTAACAACGGAAATGTTCAATACTAAGAATGACTGCAAGCAGTTCTTTTTCAGTTGTAGAGTATTTTCTTTGGCACTTGTTGAGAGATTTACTGAAATAAGCTATGGGATGTTCCAAACCATTTTCTTCTTGATAAAGAGTGCCTCCCACACCAGTATTTGAGCTGTCACAACAAATATAGAAGGGCTTGGAGAAGTCTGGACTAGCAAGAATTGGAGCGCTGGTTAGCAAATTCTTAATTTCCTTAAAAGCATTGTCAGCATCAGGAGTCCAAGTGATAGGTTCACCCTTCTTCCGATTTTTAAGCAAGTCTGAAATTGGAGAACATACACCACTAAAATTGTTAAGGAAACGACGATAATATCCAAACATTCCAATCAACCTTCGAATCTGAGTAGTATTAGTTGGTTGAGGATATGATAAGAGTGCAGATACTTTTTCGGGGTTTGTTCTAAGTCCTTTCTCATCAACAACATAGCCTAAGAAAGTCAAAGATGAGCGAGCAAAATGACATTTATCAAAATTTACAGTCAAGTTAGCATCTTTCAATCGATTATAAACTTCTTTCAGTATCCTTAGGTGAGTTTCAAAATCAGGAGTTGCCACAATTATATCATCCAGATAATAAAAAACATATGGTTCCAGATCAGGACCGATAACCATGTCTAATAATCGACACATTGCACTTGAACTATTAGAAAGGCCAAAAGGAAGTCTTCGAAAGCAATACATTCCTTTACCACGAACTATGAAAGCTGTTTTTAATTTAGATTCTTCATCAAGTGGAATCTGGAAAAATGCTGATTTTAAATCAATGGATGATAGATATCTGGCATCTCTGATTTTAGAAATTACAGAGTCTATTAAAGGAGGAGGATACGCGTCAGGAATTGTTACTGAATTTAGTTTTCTACCATCAAAACAAACTCTATATGAACCGTCTTTCTTGGAAACCAGCCAGAGCGCTGAACACCAGGCACTGCTGCAAGGTTCTATAATACCCATGTCCAACATTTCATCAACTTGCTTAATAAGAGCTTTTTCCATTACATGAGAAAGCGGATATTGTCTTTGCCTGATGGGCTTTGCATCACCTGTGTCAATGTGATGTGTATATAAATGTGTACAACCAATACTATCAGTAGGTGCAATGCTATTAAAAAGTTCAACAATTTCAAATAATTGTTCCTTTTCCATATTAGATAGCTTCTCCATACCTTGAATACAATTTACAGCACAAGATTGATATGAAAAAGTATGAAAATCAAGGTTGAAATTGAATTTTAGGATGAAATCCATGCCTAAAAGTAATGTGTGTGTAATGGAAGGAACTATTATGAATTTAATAACATGAACTTTGCCATTAAAACCTACTGGCAGCAAAGCAAAACCTAAAGTATTCTGCATCTGGCCATCAGCAGTTGTTATTTGCAAGGTACTACTGTAATCGATGTTGAGATTTAATTTACGTAATAAGTATAAGCCAGATGAACCTAGAATGTTGGCATTGCTTCCAGTATCAAGCAAAGCTAAAATGTTTTCATCACTAATGGATATTGAAAGATGTGGACGATTGTCATTTGGTTTTTGAATAAATGGTTCTGAATGATCATTTGATGGCATACCTGCAAGTTGTGAATGATTAATGTCAAAATCGGGATTAATTGCTGAAGGTTGTCTTAACTTGGCTATTTGTTGGACTTCAGAATGAGACCTGGAGTTGCTTTGCCCTTTACGTCTATGACTCCTCGAGTCTGGGCGAAAGAAGTTCCGGGAGTCGGATTGGAAACTTCTTGCCTCACGTTTTTTGAACAGGAAGGACAATTAGAGCGTGTGACATTTTTCATACCACAGGTATAGCAATAAACAGCCTTAGGAGCTCTACAGTCTCGAACAGAATGTCCTAGTTTCTCGCAGTTCCAACATACAGGAGCTTTTCTGTGAGATGATGGAGTACTATCAGAAGTAACCAAGCTGGAAGTGGAAAGTCTGTTGTGGGGTTGACAAGTCAAGAAGGAATCCTCTAATTTCCTACAAAGTGATGTTAGTTCAGGAAAAGTGGAAATTTCATGAAGAGCAAGTGACTTTATGAAGTCAGGCAATAAATTTCTACGGACAATATTGACCATGTCCCTTTCTGTAAATGTATTGTAGGTTAATCTATTGAATTGAGATTCCATGAACGAAATGAATATCGTAACATGTTCATGCTGACCTTGTTTGCGTCTACGAATCTCATCAATTAGGTTCATATCATAATTGTCACGTAGGAAAGCATCCTTGAGTTGTTTAATCAAGTCCTGCCAATCATGAAAGCTATTTCTTAGATGGCCATTATGCCACCATGTCCAGGCTACATCTTCAAAGAGATCACCTGCAGATGCAAAGAGATCCATCTCATTGCAACCACGGGAAGACATTAGAGATTCGACAATTTCTAGAAATTCAATAACTGAGCTATTTCCAGAAAATTTTTTGATTCCCCATTTGAAAACTGGTATCTTTTTATGTGGAGCAAAATTTATATGAGAGAGTGGCTGTGTATGTACTGGAGGAAATACTTGAGGATTAGCAACAGTCACAGGCGGATTTGATGCTAATGGAATAGGACGAGATGAAACTGATGGAGGAGATGATTGAGCAGATGGCATCTCAAGCTTCTCTAAAAGATCCGATTCACACACAACAAGTTGTGTCTTTAATCTAGATTTTGTACTTATCTCCTCATCACAAGTAGGAGACATTCGATCTATCCTACCAGATAGATGCAATAAGCGCACACAAATTCTGCGATGTTCAACAGAATCAAATGCACCAGTAAATCTAGAGATCATCTCAGTGAGTTTATTGAATGAGAGTCTTATCTCAGTCTCATCCTCATCAAAAGGAATAGTCACAGAAGTTTCTGAGAAACTACGCCCTTGAAATTCCTGTGCTAATAAGCCACGTAAAACTTTACGTTTATCCTCCACGGTATTAGGGACTTCCAAACCTCTGATATGAATCTCGTAGTGGAGTTCATGACTTAATAAGTCATTTGGGCTTAGTTTAGACTGAACCATGATTGAGAAATAAACCTCAAAGAAACACTTGAAAGAAAAAATTAAAGTTAAAAACCTGAATACGTCAAGAAATGACAAGGATCTAAAACACTATAAAAAACTAACAATACAAACAAAAAGTTTCAATACAAAAACAGGAGCAGCCGAATCTTAAAAAAATTATTTTATATCTCACATACATTAAAAGAGTACAGAGACTTTCAAGTCCTGTTAATCCAATGGAAAATCAGACACTAATGTTCTAATTTCCCCCAAAGAATATGCCAGATAAAACTATAAAACATTAAAATTATGAAAACTTTTGCTCCAAACAAGAGACAAAATTACTACAATAGTTACTGAGGAACGTATACTATTTCAACAACAAGTTGAAGTTTAATTATCATAAATGAGTATGTGTGTCTTTGTATAGGTAAAAATGATTTAGGAGTCACCCCCTCATTGAAAAGTAGCAAAAATATAGTCAAGAAAAACATCATTTGTTTCTTGAAAAAAAAGAAAGGTAAGTATCAAAGTACTATGTCCAAGTGTCAATACTTGAAAAAAAGTAAACCGCCAAAATATACGAAAAATTATGAATATCAATTTCATATAATTCAGAAAAATGGATAAATCGCAAAATGATTTACTCCAGATAACTCTAGTCAGTAGATTATTGCCATCAGAATGAAAACAAATGATCAAAAGTTCAAGTACAGTCAAAAATTCAAAAAGTAAATACATTTGGGGAAGGCAAAAATAATTTTGAAAGTAAATTTCCTACGTACCAAACATCATGAGAGCTATATCAGTACACCAGAGATCCAACAATTAGGCTACATATGCGTACATGGAAAGTCTCAAGAAATCAAAAAACTGCACATGAAGAAATACTTTCAAAAACTAAGAGGTTAGTGATCAAAAATGAAAAGCATATAAGAATATGTAAACTATCAACAACAATAGTCACAACCTCAATCAAAAGTTTGATGATATTCGACAAAAATGCTGGGAAACCTAAAATCCCCAGACTATCAATATTCAACAACAAAAAAAAATATCAAAATATCATCAATCTCAAAAGTACAATGAGAAAAAAGTTATAACTGTCCCCAGCAGTAAATAAAAACTGTAGTAGTATGTGAGACAAAAAAATTCTGGCAATGATCTCGCTGACTACTAAACAAGACAATTTAAAAGTTAATAGTATGCCTATGAAATAAACAGGTGGAAAAATTTTAATCTTTTGATAAAAATTTTAAACATTAAGCAAAAAGTAAGGATGATTAAGGAATTAGAAATTTGAGTACCAAAAGCAATTAAAAATAGAAATGCTGCCAAAGATTGTAAAGAATTTTGAAAACTATGTTCTGTCTGCCAATCTTCCACTAGCAAACCACTTGTCGACAAAGCCAAACACCTATCGAAGCCTCACGTTGCGGGTGCCAATTTATGTAACCCTTCCTTTCCGCAAAAAGTCCAGAAAAGATGGAATGCAATGAAGATTCCAACTTTTCTGCACAATCACACAAAGGGGGTTACAATTAGCTTCCGGTAGCTCAGTCGGTGGCATGAAGACATCTACAGGCGTGTAGCTGTGTGTCGACCATGGCATGGCTAGAGGATAGAAGAACAAACAGAACACAAAAATTTAACAGATTTTATTTAATAAAAAAAAGGCATTTTCATTACATTACAATTTTACAAAAATAACAAAATAAGTTTTTAACGCTATCGACTTATCTTTCGCTGGTCCATTTTTACTCGACTGAAGCCAGGATGGCCAGGGGCTTGAAGGGGAGGTCCCAGTTATGAGGGGTGACCTCCATATAGTGGCTTCACAACCAGTTGTAGGCGAAGTTAAAGGCGATGGCGCTGCCAAGGTACATGCATGGGTGAAAATATTGGCCAAGGCTAGGCAAAGTGAAATGGAAAGAGAAAGGGGGTGGCCCCAATCTGAAAAAGAACCGTGTGCATTAGCAACGTGCCCTAATGGCCAAGGCATTTCCAATCTCAGTCTGCCTCAAAAGAGAACCAACGATTTTCTAGATTAGAATTACATTATATAGTTTGATAAAATCAAACCGAAAATTGGAAATGCCTTTCATAAAATAAAATCATGAAATAGCAAAAAAAGCGTAGAACAAGATGGTGGTCATCAAAAATTTCTCCACATGCTTCTGATATAAAAACATAATCATCGAATATTCATAATCAACGTACTTATAATTTCACTGAACTATGAATATATATACGCGCACAGAGGTAAAATCGATGTGGATCGATTTCCACCTCGATTCGATTAAAGTTATGGCGAATGATCGAAGTAGTCGAAAATGACGTTCGATGGATATTTTAAAATCGTACAAGAAATAAATCACTTACATATCGATTATCTATAAACTACAGGCTGATCCAGAAATAAAACTGTATAGTATTATAAAACTCACCATTTTTGTCCTATACGGACACACATTTTAGAAAATTCTAGCACATGGTGCTATATAACCTTGTGCTACTGAGAAGAAATTTCTAGCCGTTGTTCGATCGGCGGCTCAAGTGAAAAGGAAGCGCGAGGAAGATCGCAGATCAGGAACTCCGCATCAAGCGCTCCAAGCGGAAAATTTTCCAAGCAAAAAAGCTAGAGATGGGATTAATGAAATGATAATCGAGAAGTGATTTAATAAATACGATCGGACGGTGAAACCGTTACACTATCGCTACCAATATGAGTTACGATCAATCTTTGACGTTTCCCTGACGGTCCACGAAGACCTGTTAACAAACCTTCAATGCTTGCTTGTCGGTTACTCACTACGTTTTTGTCTATCCAGGTTTTTTTAACTGTGTGACCTGCATTTATCCATGTCTCGTCCAAATAATAGATTTTTCTGCTTTGTCGCCTATATTCAATCATTTCGCGTAGGTATTTTCGACGCCAGGCGACTATTTCAGGTCTCTCTATCAATACTGACTTCCGATTACGCAGAGACTGGAGGCGTCACACCTGTATGATCCAGTTAATTTCCCTGTCCTTATCGGCAATTATTGAGCCCGTATGAGATTAATAGAAATATGGATATGTGATCAAAACATGTTAATAAATATGGCTTACGAGATTGATCATCATCAATATGAAAAAATTAAGGTTGTAAACCCATGCAGTACAGAAGAACAAAGGAAATACTCACTTTTCATGTTACCAAAACACTAAACCCAAAAGCACAGCGACACTGAAATTAGCTTCACGACGCGCACTACTTGATCTGAGATGCCACCTTTATAACCCGCCTGCGTGTATATGAAAGTTTATCCTAGGAACAAGTGCACGGAGGAGGAATGGAATGCACATCATAAACAGGCTTTAAGGCCCTCGCGTTGAGTGACTCTAGGACTTGTGACTGGAAGGTCACATAGAAAAGTTAGAGTCTATTCGGTACTGTCTGTCAGAGCGGTCCATAGGACCTTTGCTCTTAGTTAAAGTCTTGTAAGTCAGTAGGTGTGTCTGATTGCCCAGGTACCAGACAAAGGAAGATAAAAGGAGGGAAGAAGAAAGAAAATAAGAAATAAGGAAGAGCAACGAAGAAAGAAGTGCGTCAATTTGAGAGCCTTGGCATTGCTAACTAGTATTCGGCAATTTTAAATTGATCGTAAAATTAATTTAGAGATTAGTCTTTGTAGAAAAAGTATAATTTTGGTTGGACCTAAAGTCGCACGATTTACTCGACTGTGTAGTCTACTGACTCGCGCAATAAAGGGTTGCTATGCGATTCCGCTTGACTATAACGTAGCTTCGCTTGTGGTTTGAGGTAGTCCCTCAGGCAAGAGATGTATCTGCGAAGGGTCTCATTGGAGAGACACTATGGGGCGTTAGTGATTGTACGCAAGGTTCTGCAAAACCTGCAAATGAGTCTTGGTGAAAATACACCAAGTCGCACTTGCGTAAGTGATCGCTGATCCAATGACCATCTTGTATAGCCTAAGCTTATTATAATGGTTATTCTTCAGCTAATTATACTGTTCCCTCTGGAGTACCGCAAGGTTCAAACCTAGGTCCCTTGCTGTTTTTATTCTTCATAAATAACCTAGCCGCTTCACTCAAGTGTGAATCTCTACTATTTACCGATGATCTGAAAATCTACACCAAAATCACAAATTTGGAGAGCTGTATTTCCCTTCAGGACGATCCGCATACCATCACACAGTGGTGCGACAATAATATGCTCTTCTTAAATATCTCCAAATGTTCATATTGTCGTAAAATGAACCCGATTATGTTTGATTACTCCATAAATAATGCGGTTTTGGAGAGAACAACAGAGACTAAAGATCCCGGTGTAATGTTTTCCTGTAGATTGGACCTTTCTGTCCATGTAGCACGCGTCACTCCCGAAGCGACACGGATTCTGGGTTTCATAATGCGTAACTGTAGATCTTTTTCCAACGAAGCGGCACTAAAAGCTCTTTTTATTTCGCTGGTGCGACCAAAACTTGAGTATGCTTCTTTGATATGGTACCCTTTCTATGCGTATTATACAAGGTGAATTTGAAGTTGAGTTATTAATTTTCAGATAATGATTGTAGAAGGAAGATAAACCAAAATATGTGTGTAAAAATAAAAAAAAAATTAAAAAAAAATGTTACCTTGTTTTATAAAGTATCCTCCCGACAAGTATTTCAGTGCGGACCTGTATTTGATCGTGCGGTCTTGGAACACCGGCATGCCCTCCCCTGTGAGGTCTTAAGTTACCTGATTCACGAGCCCTTTGTACCACATTAACAAAGGCACGAGGGGTTGTTGCACTCGATTGGGAAACCGATCCGCATAAATCCGTGATGCCTCGTAAATAAGAATCATGTTCACAAGTTCAGCATTTTCGTAAACATGTGCTATTTTTGATTTCGTTTGAGCCACGCAACAGACACCACTATTCACTCACGCGTTACCGACTGACACTGACTGTATACAACTGAATAAAATAATTGTAAAAACATCGTTCCAAATTCTTTCGCTTTTTTGTTTCCGATGCGATGAACCGATAAGGCGGATTATATCCGTTGTTGCCAAACACGAGCACATAATATTATTATTGAGACAGGGCGGTACTCAAACCTCCGAAGGGCTATAACTTTGTTACTTTAATTTTACCAGAAAAATGGTAAAGGAAAAAAACATTTCTTTTGATCAGATCTACTCACTGTTAAAATAAATGACTCAACTTCGAAGTCACCCTTCTTAGAAAATGTACAAAGAAAATTTCTTACATACTGTGTTTATAAAATCGATGGCACATATCCAGAAAGGGGGGTCTCTCGATTTGTTCTGCTGCGTCGTTTTGAACTAGAGACTCTACAGCTAAGACGTTCTACTGCTGGTCTGTCATTGCTTCATAAGCCTTTGCACGAAAGACTGGATGCACCAGGACTTCTCCAGAGGTTAAATTTCTGTATATCACGGTTAAATACGAGATGAATTCTAACTTTTATATATATATAACAATTATAATTCCATAGCAGACAGTTCTGACATTAATTTTGATTGTATCAGTAAGATCTTGTCGAATTTCAGGTACTATTATAATAGCTAAATCTGTTTTTTAAGTTAGTTTTATGTATTATAAGTAAAGATACGATTATATTGTCCTCTAATTGGAATAGTGCTGTTGGGCAATTATGTATAAAATAAATAAATAAATAAACTTTGTTGATCAAACTTAATTTTGAGGTTCTACATAGCATAGCCGAAACGTAATTTGGAAGTTAGTTTCCAACGCTTCTGTCAGGTCATCCCTTTGTCAAGAGGGACACCGAGATACTTGCAGAGCTTATCCGAGCTCCATTCACTGAAACCTCAGACGGAGCGCCGATACGTTTTTTAGTATTCGTCCATACGAATATCTCGTCCTCCGCACTTTGTAGCGTGTCGTGATCTAGATTCCTAGAACACAACTGGGCCACCAGGGCAGTGTCATCAGCATAGAGACAGATTTCACAATTGCTGGGGCAAGGGACGTCATGAATAGAACGTGAATAAAGGACTGGTCCCAGAACCGAACCCTGAGGGACACCTGCTTTGATGAGCCGCTTTGTCGACAAAACGTTATTAATTTTTTCCTGCGCTCAAGAAGAGGGAGGGAGGGCAATTTATAGCCGGACCAAAAAAGATGTAGCCTAAGTCTGTTTTACATGCATTACGAATAAACGATCTTTAATAACTCAAAGACGCCCATCATTCTGTAACAGCCGTGAATAAGTTCGATTATCCTGCAGGTATTTGCAGGCTATTAGACACGTCGCCCAATGTCATTAGTTTATTAATTTAAGGTCGGCCCATCATCATCATCGCTGAGCGACAACAGAGCAACAGAATTCGTTGGAATAATCGATAGTCACGCTTGACAGCGGCAGCGTCAGCGGCAAAGGCGGCAAACCTGACGTGGTCTTTCCAAACCGGCAGCCAATGTTCGTGTGGAGTTGCCTTCAAACAATTTTCATGTCCGGGAGTATCGGAAGTTGTAAAGTGTGTCGAGCCGGAACAGCGTCCGTTAGCCGCCGGAATCTCCTCTTCTGCCCCGAGCCAGAGCCGGTCAGAGTCCAGGACGAAAGTTGGCCGTCGTCTTAGCAGGTAAAATGCATCACTTATATTTTTTGTGTTACAAAACAGGGCTGTTGGAAAAATCGTTTAACGGGAAAGTTGCACTAGTTGCAAAGATTAATTTAAAGCTTTTAAAATTCTAACGTTGAAAAAAATCATTTAACGGAGAAGTCGCACTAGTTGCAAAGATTCATTTAAAACTTTTAAAATTCTGACGTTGATATCAGTGTATATTCTAAATGTTATGATAGTCATTATTTGAATGGGTGATATAGGGGGTTAAAAGAAGAAAAAAGTTTCATATAACATGGGAGTCAAAACGGATTTTTTTTTTTGAGAAAAGCGACTATAAAGTAAAATATAATCTGACAACGCCGCAATGCCAGACGCAAGTTACGACCGAGCGCAGTGTAAATAAAGATGGAGTTTTTTATTTTTGGCTCTTAGGTATTATTTCATTATTTGATAATGTACTCGTAAAATACAAACAGTTAAAAAAACGGACTTACCACTAACTGTCTCAGCGCTTCACCTGGTGTGTGAAAGTTTATTGAACGTATTAAAAAAATCTACTTATAAATAGGGAACACAATTTTGATACATACATTGTTTTTGGTTTTAAAACCCACACTGCACTTTTTTGTATTTAAAGAAGGTGTTCAAAATGCCGTCCTCTACTTTCCATACAAGGTTCATTACGGCGAACCCAGTTTCTTCTTATTCTAGGTCCTAGAAGTTGTCCAATTATTGTTTCAGCCGCATTAAAATTTTTTTCGCCAAGTTGTGCTTCAGTTGTTCTCAATTGTCCCCCAATACCAAAAATCCATCGGATTGAGTTCAGGAGATCTTGCTGGCCATTTTCGAGAATCAGGAGCATTTCGACCGATCCAGCTATTTGGATAATGCTCATTCAAATACTGAATGACGCCTCTAAAAATGTGTGGTGTGCCCCGTCATCAAGAAACCAGAAATTCTGTCTCCGTTGTAATGGCATGTTGTCTAAGTTCTGTTCCAAAAGTTCTGATAGGCTTTTGGCTAGAAAGCTAAGGGGTATTATTCTCCTGACAACTTTGGGGGTAACTCGAAAGGCCAATTACCTGATCGTCAAGAATACCCGCCTGAATATTTATTTTAAAACCTTGTTGGAAATGACCTTCACGAATGGTATGGGAATTTTCTTGAGCCCATGTGTGAGAATTATGGAAATGTAATATCCCGTCTCGCGTAAAAGTACTTTCGTCCGTCGCCAGAATGTTCTTAAAAAAATCCGGATTTTCAAAGGCTTATCAGATCCTGCACCTCGATTAGATCAATCGTGAACACAAACGATGCTCATCAGTACTTGATCCGTGCGCTAGCCGCGTTGATAAGCAAAAACTTTACACTTTGTTAAAAAAAAGCAGATGAAAAATGGGACACTCATACAGCGATATCGGAGTTGTACATATTATTTTAATTTACGGTGAGTGTCTTCGGAATGATTCCGAGGCTTCACGAGTGCATGCAGATCGTTCTTCAAGATTCTTTGTGAATTTTTGTTTTTGTTTGGGGCAAAATGAAATGTTTAGTGTAAAAAAAAACAAGGCGATCACGGTGAACTACGAGTTAAAAAAACGGACTTACCACTAACTGTCTCTGCGCTTCACCTGGTATGTGAAAGTTTATTGAACGTATTAAAAAAATCCACTTATAAATAGGGAACACAATTTTGATACATACATTGTTGTTCTTTTTAAAACCTACACTTCACTTTTTTTGTATTTAAAGAAGGTGTTCAAATTGTCGTCCTCCACATTCCACACAAGCTTCATTACGACGAACCCAGTTTCTTCTTACTCTAGGTCCCCGAAGTTGTCTATTTATTATTTCAGCCGCATTAAATTCGTTTTCGCGAAGTTGTGCTTCAATTGTTATTGGACCATCCCCATAAACTATCCCTTCTCTCCAATACCAGAAATTCATCGGATTGAGGTCAGGAGACCTTGCTGGCCATTTTCGAGAATTAGGAGCATTTCGACCGATCCAGCGATTTGGATAATGTTCATTCAAATACTGAATGACGCCTCTAAAAATGTGTGGTGTGCCCCGTCATCAAGAAACCAGAAATTCTGTCTCCGTTGTAATGGCATGTTGTCTAAGGTCCTCACATACATTCGCGATAGAGGAAGTAGACTTTTGGGGGTTTACTATGATCTCACCAATTATTTGGACTTGCTATTCTTCCGGGATGGTCGGATGGCCTGGGGGCTCTTTGTTGTTTACACTACCTGTAGCTATAAATTTAGATACAAGTTCCCTTAAATATTTTCTACAGATAGGACGATACGGGAAACGATCATTAAATATCCTTTCGGTCTCGTGGAAGTTACGCGTCGCACCATAAATAAAAATCGCTTTGATTTTTTCTTCCAATGGACGAGAATTGACCATTCTAAAAATATACTAAGTGACATATAAATCCGAACACCCAGTTTAAATGGTTTTATTTTAATAAAAGTTGGTGAATGTATTTATCTTACTGTAAATAACAAGTGAAAAAATTTTCAGCCTTATCAGTTGGACATTCCGGTTTTTATACTGCTTTTTTTAATTCACTAACGCTCTAAAAATGAATATTAGAGCCGCAGTAAAGAATCAACGTTGGCGGATTTTGGTTCTTGACATCCTTTACGATCGGTTACGATGCCTTGAGTACGGAGACCTGTACGATTTCGTCAACTTAGTGAGT